>MU678436.1:21862-40524 GCA_026770625.1 Nicotiana glauca
GGGGGGGGGGTGGGTTATATGACAATAAGTTTTGAGTATATTCTGGCTAACCATTACTAAGCATCATCACGTCTCCCACCAGCCCAATAAAATTTGTTCTTGCACCCTTTTCATGCATCCACTTATACTCTCATCCGGTTAATTTGTGAACCGGACATTAATTTGCAAGTATGTTTCAATAATCATAAATATTATGCATGCCCAAAGTATAAATATAGTAAATCATTTCACCAAATATACTTTCTCCATATCAATTTATATCACATCATTTTTATGTTCAGTTCTTTTAGCATATTTTTATTAGTATAATTTTACTTTACAGGGTTTTACGAATATAAAATTTAAACTTATTAAATTATGTAACTTTTAATCCTTGATAAAGTATTTTTCTATCAGGAAAAAATCAACCAACATTTAGTTTGATATTCCTAATCTACCATTATTGATATAACTAATTTTATGATACGCCGTTGCGCGTGTCTCCTATCTAAGTGGATTATTTTTAAAAAGATAACTTAATCATCATGCCAAGTAAACCAAATAATTCAAAAATATTTTATTTGGGGGGAGAGGGGAGTAGAGGGTTTGATAATTCCTATATATTTTTGATTTTTAAATATTAAAATTTTTATTATAAAAATTTTCTCTCTAGATTTCCCATCTACAGTTTTCAATTCCTGTGAATATACTCATTTATATATGCGGCCTATTCAATTGATTTTGATTTCTAGAAACAATTCTCCGGTTAAATTACCACCTTAATAAAATTTTAATAAGCAATCAGTGAGTAGAGACTTAATTGTATATGCTATAATTGATTTTATTGGGGAATACATATTAATTGATAAGTAATTCTCACTAACTTAAGGTTCTCATATGATACAAACTTCTAAGGAAATTGTTAATTAACCAAAATTCAAGGAATGCTAAGATTTTGCTAATATACCAAAATTTAAAGTAGTAATTTTTAGCTGACTTAAAGGTCTTAGATTTTAGCTAGCATTAAAATACCTTTTCAAGAAAATATAAAATATTTAAATTAATTATAATTATAGTTTTTTCTGAAATGAAGTATATTGTCAAAGCTAAAAAGCTGATCAATATTTTTTATAGGGATTCGTGCTTTTAAAATAGTACTATAGTTTAGATAGATATAAGAAATTGATAAATATAGAAAGTTGTTTGTTGATTAATTTATTTTTAAAATACCTAATTGAATTTCTAAAGAATTAATTTGTTGTACATCTATAAATTTATAAAGTCCATTCAATGTTTACTTATTTATCCTCCTTTCTGTATCTATATTTTTGAAAACAAGGGTAAAAGTTATTACTTAGGGACGTGCTCTCTTGATCTACGCAAGATAATGTACTATTTTTTCATGGATTCCGGTTGACCAACACCTAACATTTATTAATTTTTTTATGAAAATAAAGGACTCCTAAACCTAAAAGAAATTAAAAGTGAGAAAATTTTAACGTGATTTTCATGTGTCATTTTTTTTACCAATATGTTTATATTATATAGTTCAAATAAGAAAGAATTTAATTCACAAAGTTTAGTTGATTTTAAGTCCAAAATATTAAAATAGAATTAGATGTCTATTCCTAAATATTAGAAAAATATTTAAAATTATTTTGTTTGGTGTGGAATCGATATTACAAGGGACAATCTATTTTATAATTTGTGTAGAACAAGCAATTTAAATGTCTAACTAATTTTCTGTTATGAACCGTATTTGTCCAAATGACCTATATATAATTTATAAATAAATCATATATAATCAGTAAAATTCAAAATAAACAACAATTATATGAAAATTAACAGAAGTTTGCAAGATAAAGAACACAAATTTAATTACCTTATGTTCCAGATCAAAACCATTATCGAAAAAAAAACTTCGAGATGATGGCTTACAACACTCTAACTTTGTAACAGATGCCTACAAACACCAAATAGAAATTGAAGATGGTGTATAATACAAATTGCTTTGGTATTATATTCAATGTTCAAATAAAATACGTGAATACCAAATTCAACTACTAATATAATATTTACAAATGCGTAAATGTAAAATTCAACTACTAATATAAATAAGTGCATGCAAAATTCAATTTCTTTTTCTTTAAAAGAAAGAGAATTTGAAACGCTTTATGTGAATGCAAAATTCAACTACCAATACAAAGCTTTTTGCTCTAAGAAAGAGAAAGCAAAACCCTTAGTTTTGTGCTGCTCGAACAAGAGTTGTTTTAAGGATGAAACCTAAAAGAAGTCTAAATATAGTTGGAGTTGAACAAAAATCTTTTCTAGTGTGTAATGGATTTGAACGAAAAGTTTTCCTACTATGCGGTGTATAATTCTTTTTTTTTTAGATTGTTAATATTAGAAAAATAATTAATTAGGGAAATAATTTATGGAAATAATTAGATGACAATTCCTTAATAGTGGAGAATTAATTAAAAGACTATTTTTAAATATTAAAAAAATAATCAAACGAATATTTTGTCTAGTATAAACTTTATTTTGAAGATAGAAAAAAACGAACGATATTTCGTTAAGGGTCTTCGTACTTGTCACGACCCAAAATCCACTAAGGGTCGTGGTGACGCCGGACACCTCTGTCAGGCAAGCCAACTAAATTATCAATTAAATCCTCTTTTAATACTTTTGAAAATCGAAGATTTCTCCTTTCATTTTTCATAATTAAAAACAATTTTTACTACAATTCAAATTAAACAATAAATGATTAGTACAAATCTTTCGAAAACCATCACAGAACCAGGTATCACAAGTGCATGAGCAACTACTGATAAGAAAAATAAAATACAACGTCTGTCCGAAATACAGTGGACATGGAATAATATATAAATGCTGAAAAGAACTACACTGGCCGCGGGTCGTCTCGAACAATGCAGCTCACCTAGTCCCGGAGTCACCGTGCTGCTACGCCCAGTAGGCTGCTAGAGGTATATATATCTGTGCTACAAAAATACACAGAAGTGTAGTATGAGTACGTAATCAACGTGTACTCAATGAGTATCTCGCCTAATCTCGAAGAAGTAGATACGAGATGGCCAACTCCGACACTCACTAGAGGTCAATTAACAATATTCTATGAATGCGAGGAAAATCATGGATTTATATACTAGTTCAAATTCGCGAAGCCAGAAAACAGGTAAAAACCTTCAACAATTAAGCAAGGGCTTCCAAGGTTTATTCTTTATTATCTTATCAATTTATATCAAGCCACGAAGGGCCAAATCCACATTTAAAATTCTCAAGCGACAAGTAACATGCGCAAATCACACCGAGGCGACGGCCCGATCTAACAGGAATATAAACTTTGCACTGCCGAGGATCGAGCGGCCCGAACCATAGATTCATCTATTTAATCTGCCGAGGCATTCGGCCCGTTCCATAAATAAACACATACCCTGCTCGCGAATCATGCATGCGACGCAAGTACACATAAAATACATGCTCAAGTAGCCAATTAAGAATTTATCGAGAATATTTATCTAATTAAGGCAAATTTCTCTTTTTAACAATTCAGGAAAAATGATGTTTAACTACTTTTTAAATTCATTTACTAATCCAAGGTAATTTAGACAATTCAAGCTATTAATAGGTTCATAAATAATCCAAATATGACATGCTTTTGGGCCCTAGACTACCTGGACAACAGCATAATAGTAGCTACATACGGACTCTCGTCACCTCGTGCGTACGTAGCCCCTACAAATAGAAGCACATAACCAATTTAACTCACCTATGGGATAAATTCTCCCTCATAAGATTAGAAAGGAGACTCACCTCGCTCTGAAGACTCATAAACGGCCTCCAAGCCTTTCCGACGACTCGAATCGTTGCCAAATGTTCCGAAACTAGCCAAATTACGGCAAACTAATGAGAATATACTCGAATACTTGTTAACAATTCAAATTATACAAATCCCCAACTCCGCTTAGTGAAATGGCTAAAATGCCCTCGGGCCCACGTGCCCGGATTATGAAATTTCTCGAAGATATACACTACCCATAGCTTCACTAGCTCAAATATATAATTTACTCCTAATTTCATGCTCAAATTCGTGGTAAAATCTAATTTATCAAGTTTCTAGGTTTTCTTCCAAAAGTCCCAAATTTTCCCACAATTTTCATGCCTAATTCCATGATATAATCTTGTATTTAACTTGGAAATGAGTAGGGGTAACTTACCTTAACATAGATGACGAAATTTCCCTTCTAAGCTCTCCAAAAATCGCTCCAAGCCATGAGAAAATGGGATAAATGAACTCAACCCGCGATTTAAAACACCCTTGCTGCCTCTAGGTGCCTTCGCTTCTACGGAACCATTCCCGTTTCCGCGGTCCCGCTTTTGCGGAAAAGATTCAGCTTCTGCGGTCCCTGGGCTCCAACCCATTTTCGCATCTGCGATGAGCCCACCGCTTCTGCGGTTTCGCTTATGCGGATATAGGGCCACTTCTACGATCCTGGGCTGCCTCCCCTCTAACCGCTTCTGCGGGGCCGTTTATGCGGTCCCATTTCTACAGAAGCGGAAATACTATCAACCAGCAAACCTCAGCCTTCTCAAAAATCCGTTTTCGATCTATTAACCACCCGGAATCCACCTGAGGCCCCCGGGACCTCAACCAAAACTACCAACCAATCCCAAAACACATTATGGACTTGCTCGAGGCTTCAAATCATATCAAACAACACTAAAACCATGAATTACACTCCGATTCAAGATTTATGAACTTTGAACTTTTCAACTTCTACTTCTGATGTTTAAACCTATCAAATCATGTCCGATTGACCTCAAATTTTTCACACAAGTCATATTTGACATTACGGACCTACTCTAACTTTCGGAATCAGATTCTGACCCCGATATCATAAATTCCATTTCCGGTCAAACTTCCCAAAAACCTTCGAATTTCTATCCTTAGCCAAATGGCTTCAAAATGGCCTACGGACCTTCGAATTCACTTCTGATTGCGCTCCCAACTCCAGAATCACCATACGGAGCTACTCCCAGTCTCGAAATCCCAAACGGACATCGATAATACTGAAATGCTCTTCAAGCCAAACTTATGAAATTCCTTCTAAAATGCCAACTTCCACAATATGCGCCAAAACGCTCCCGGGTTATCCAAAACCCGATCCGGGCACACACCCAAGTCCGAAATCATCATACGAACCTGCTAGAACCTTCAGATCCCGATTCCGAGGTCGTTTAATCAAAATTCTAATCCTAGTTCATTCTTTCAACTTTAAGCTCCCGAAATGAGAATTCTCTTCCCGAATCCACCCCGAGCTTCCTGAAATTCAATTCTGACCATGCGTACAAGTCATAACACCTGAAATGGAGCTGCTCATGGCCTCAGACTGCTAAACGACTTGCTAGTGCTCAAAACGACCAATCGGGTCGTTACATTCTCTCCCACTTAAACATACGTTCGTCCTCGAACGTGCTGAGAACTGCACTGGAGGGGTCTGAAATCGATGTTTAACTTCTCATGCACCTTCCCGTGCTACCACAATTCAGTTGAGCACATTAGCTCGATCAATTCTGAAGATATCCTCTTTTATTCAAGCAGATACGCCTCAAAGTCCAATTCTAACATCCGGAACTAAATGCGAGGCCTGATTCCAACATACGATCACCATATCAATCACTATACGCTGTGCTCAAATATGACTGCATAACTTTGTTGAATTCCCTCTTTGTATTACTTACTCATAGGACCACAATGACTCTTTTTCTGATCAACTTAGTCAAAATCCTACTAATCTGATGCTCCCATTGCACCCCCATGACTTATACAGGTCTTACTCTAACCTTTACCGTACCGCCATGATGGAAGAGATGTACCGACATTCATAATCAACTGTTGGGTCAACAAAACATTAGGTCTATACTCCTGACACAACCTTCACCTCATTTTGAACCCAATAATGGTCTTATCTCCATAACATACCTCATATAGCTGGATTGTAAAGAATCCTAGATCAAGGGATCTCGTCTCATCTGATACAACTGCTCAGGCAATAAGGCACCCTAAAAATTGTTAAAATCTCATATGATGCTACCATGCGCCAATAGGCCTCCAATTCGAATGCAATGCAAAAGGAAAACGAACTCTGGGATGAAGTACCTAACTCCCGCACTACTACGGACTTTCCTTAGAAAATAGGAAGTGGAACATACAAAAATAGCATATAGAAAACTACACTCACATCACACTGTTACGGTGTGCAACCCGATCCACACAGCATAACCATGGCGGCGTGCCACCCGATCCTCACAACATAACCATGGCGGCGTGCCACCCAATCCAAAAAATATACCCATGGCGGCGTGCCACCCGATCCATACGTAGAACTCACATAAGGAGATACACATCGAGCTAAATTGCTCATTACAATGAATTACCGAATCTCGGTCACAAGCACTCTAAGTGTATAGTACCATTCCCTGGGGAACACATAGCGCCATAAGCTACAAACCTCAAGCACAACTGAGGTGCGATATACAAATCTGAATCCCAAGAGCCATCTTGCTCACAATACATCATTTCCACGCTGATCCTCAACACATAAGCAATTTCTCAAGCCGTCTCACAACTCACATGGCATAATGCATCACTACGTGAAATATCTGCCAATGAAATAACACCCTGACTACTCCTCCCTTAGGAGAGCACTACTGAAATGAACACAACTGGCCTGACATAGAGCCCCCAATTCATATTTAAACCCATCCACCGACCTCAAGTCGATCCTGACCATATTAAACTAAGCCAATAACCTTTCAAAGGTCCATATTAATTTCCCTCTTCTCATAGCACACAAGGACAATCATCATAACCGCAGAAATCCTCCATGGTCCCTAACTTAATAGACGGAGTGCCCTCCAGGCATATATTCTCAAAATAACGATATCATCACAATTTTTCATACTTGGTGTAGCTTCTCAATTAATCGAGTGACTTCATGCCATACTTATACGATCTTCTGGTGGGACTCGCTCCCACAATCTTTCGAAACACATAACAGGTTCACACATCCAAACCACCGGCCGCACTAACGCTGAAAAGCGATCAAGAATCCTGAATCAGGATGCAAAGCCTTTTTCATAAAGCACCGATCTTAGGTGACACTGATGACAATACCACTTACTTTAAACATCGAGACTATTTTCCTGCCCATATGAGGTTGTGACATCCTTGTCCACACCGAACTGCAGCTTGATTCTCATTTCAAATTCCATACTACTCACCGCACCCAATGTGCCAATATACGATAGTACATGCTTTTCATTATAACTCCGGAACCACTAACAGGTTAACATTTCATCATATGAAAACTTTTCATTTAACTCACTTAAGGAGATCCATAATATCACATAGGTAAATTCTCATAACCGTAGAATATGCAAATCTCTAAGTAGTAGTCTAAGCCACCATAGCCCTTTCGGAATCTGCTGCCACATAACAAGCCACAACAGTTGAATGGTTCAGAATGATATCAATTACGGCGGCTGATAAGCCTCATACGCACCGCCGCAAATCACTTGCATAACTTAATCACGCCGAAAGAGCTGATCTCCACCACCAACATGCCAACTAAATTATGGATAACCAATCTATCTTCTTTCGATTCACCCCGATTGCCTTAGAAATAATACTAATCCCATCCAACACACAACATACTCCATCTGCGCTCCTCTTGAGTGACCTTGAATCACGAGACCATGCTGTCTCAAATCCCATGAACTGTTTCATATCTCTCCAATGCTATACCGTAAGGTAACACGTCATAGAACATTCTAGGCACCTTCTCATAAGCTGCTACAAAGCTTGATTCTTAGTTGTACTTATAGGCTTGAAATCATTGGGCACCACACTTTATCCCTTGGGATCTACTAGGACCGTTGCTGAGAGCCACCCGCTCTGACTTGATCCCGAATATAATCAACTCCCTGAATCTTCTAGCACATTAATACCCTCTTAATGAAGCACCTGACAGAATCACTCCCCTTTAAACCCGCTTCTATATAAAGCATAAATCCTGAATCCTTTCCCAAGTTCGAACATGAGCCCATAAGGCCAATCATAGCACATCTTTAATAATTCCTCTGCTCAAATTACTACTTATGGTATTTTTCCGTAGCTGGGATAACCCCTCAGTATGCTAATAACCAGAAACTTCACAAGTAGTTAACCATGCAACCTAATCATAAGCAGTGGGACTCTCCCACTTAGCTTGAAGCTATTATTTCACAACTCTGGAATTCACCGGGATTCCTTATCTCTTATCGACATAACCGGGTGCAATCAACCGCCAAAATTCTCGAAATCATTTGGTAACACCCCCTTTTGATACTCTGAATCATCAACCCCACTCACACGACCGATCTCTTCACTGTATAACCAATAGAATTCCTTGCAGAAGCCTCGCCAACCATGCGACCGCTACCCTGCTCACAGGAAATAACCCATCTGTGGAAATCGCTTCCCGTCGTCTTCCAAAAGCTGTTGTACAAGGTACAATCACTATGTCATCAATAACCCATCCTGAGTCCAACTCACTCCCTAGTCGTACCAGTCCGTTTATCCTTGTGGACATCAATTTAATATACGGCAACACCTTTCCAATTCCGAGTTATGCTGCATCCTTCTTCATTTCAAGCAGCTCCTTTCCGTCACACCAAATCTCCTGTTGCATAACCACCCCATGCTTTGAATTAAATCTACAGACTTCCATTGCCCGTCGCAAAAATCCCAGGTCCTTCCAAACTATCTTTAGGCGCGTAATCATCCCACTACTAAGCCCTATACAGCTCCGCCACTCTCCCACTTTGGGCAAACTCACTCCTTTAATCAACTGCTCGGCCTGCGCTCCTTAAGCCTGGCCTTAGAAGTTTAAAACTCCGCATGACACTTCCCACATGTTTTCTCATCTTTTGCTGCTAAATTGTTGCCTTAATAAAATGTATCTTCCTGGAACTTGAATCCACAATTTGTTACTGACTTTAAACTTTTCCGAAGGTCATCTTTCTCGAACTACCAACATTTAAAGTACCGATTCAATCCTAAACCACCGCACCATGCGATATCTGACGGTTGTATCTTCAATAGTATCCCATAATATTCCGCCATAAAGGCGAATTATAGAAGATTATCACATCGACAAACTTAGTGCGTCCAATTAGGACAACATCACCCCAATGTAGAGAAGAACTCTACCACGCTCGCAATTACCACGTTTCATTACTTCTACCAGTCCACATCTGACCATCCTTAGTTCGATTGTCTTTCCCCTGCCGGGAATAAAATACTGAATCCCTTTGATTACACACTGAGTAAACCTCCCTTCAATTCATTCACTGCCCCAACACGTAGGCTAACACCCTACCATCGCAACAACACTACGGAATAATCGCTCATAAGCATTATGGCAACCTGTGCCTAGCCTCAAGGCTCTTGGAAGTTCTGTTACTGAGCTGAAACAATAGAATATCCTTTCATAAGGCGACCATAATAGTCAAATCAACTATACCGGGAGAATCATCCCGCACCACATTTGTAGTGCCATTAAAATCCTTCGATTTTTGATTTATAACAAGCGCTCGCGTCGTGTAAGATTGAGTGGGAAGGAATCAAAGGCATAAGCCTCAAAGGAATCGAACCGCACGATAAGGAAATCATGAAGGGAAGTACTCCTAACAGCCTTGTAGCCTCCCGAGGATAAGTACAGACGTCTCCGTACCGATCCGTCAAACTCTACTAGACTTGCTCATGACTCGTGAGATCGACGGGAACCTAGTGCTCTGATACCATGTTATCACGACCCAAAATCCACTAATGGTCGTGGTGGCGCCGGACACCTCTGTCAGGCAAGCCAACTAAATTATCAATTAAATCCTCTTTTAATACTTTTGAAAATCGAAGATTTCTCCTTCTATTTTTCATAATTAAAACAATCTTTACTACAATTCAAATTAAACAATAAATGATTAGTACAAATCTTTCGAAAACCATCCCAGAACCCGGTGTCACAAGTGCATGAGCAACTACTGATAAGGAAAATAAAATATAACATCTTTCTGAAATACAATGGACAGGGAATAACATATAAATGCTGAAAGGAACTACACTGGTTGCGGGTCGTCTCGAACAATGCAACTCACCTAGTCTCGGAGTCATCCGTGCTGCTACGCCCAGTAGGCTGCTAGAGGTATATATACCTGTGCAACAAAAATGCACAGAAGTGTAGTATGAGTACGTAATCAACGTGTACTCAATGAGTATCCCGCCTAATCTCGAAGAAGTAGAGACAAGATGGCCAACTCCGACACTCAGTAGAGGTCAATTAACAATATTCTAGAAATGCGAAGAAAATCATGGATTTATATAGTAGTTCAAATCCGCGAAGCCAGAAAGTAGGTAAACACCTTTAACAATTAAGCAAAGGCATCCAAGGGTTATTATTTATTATCTTATCAATTTATATCAAGCCATGAAGGGCCAAATCCACATTTAAAATTCTCAAGCGACAAGTAACATGCGCAAATCACACCGAGGCAATGACCCGATCCAACAGGAAGGTAAACTGTGCACTGCCGAGGGTCGAGCGATCCGAACCATAGATGCATCTATTTAATCTTCTGAGGCGTTCGGCCCGTTCCATAAATAAACACATACCCTGCTTGCGAATTACGCATGCGACGCAGGTACACATAAAATACATGCTCAAGTAGCCATTTAAGAATTTATCAAGAATATTTATCCAATTAAGGCAAATGTCTCTTTTTAACAATTCAGGAAAAATGTTGTTTAACCACTTTTTAAATTCATTTACTAATCCAAGGTGATTTAGACAATTCAAGCTATCAATGGGTTAATAAATAATCCAAATATGACATGCTTTTGGGCCCTAGACTACCCGGACAACAGCATAATAGTAGCTACGCACGGACTCTCGTCACCTCGTGCGTACGTAACCCCCACAAATAGCAGCACATAACCAATTTAACTCACCTATGGGGTAAATTCCCCCTCACAAGATTAGAAAGGAGACTCACCTCACTCCAAAGACTCATACACGACCTCCAAGCCTTCCCGACTACTCGAATCGTTGCCAAATATTCCGAAACTAGCCAAATAACGGCAAACTAATGAGAATATACTTGAATACTTGTTAACAATTCAAATTATACAAATTCCTAACTCCGCTTAGTGAAATGGCTAAAATGCCCTCGGGCCCACGTGCCCGGATTCCGAAATTTCTCGAAGATATACACTACCCATAGCTTCACTAGCTCAAATATATAATTTACTCCTAATTTCATGCTCAAATTTGTGGTAAAATTCAATTTATCAAGTTTCTAGGTTTTCTTCCAAAAGTCCTAATTTTTCCCACAACTTTCATGCCTAATTCCATGATATAATCTTGTATTGAACTTGGAAATGAGTAGGGGTAACTTGCCTTAACATAGATGACGAAATTTCCCTTTGAAGCTCTCCAAAAATCGCCCCAAGCCATGAGAAAATGGGAGAAATGAACTCAACCCACGATTTAAAACACCCTTGCTGCCTCCAGGAGCCTTCGCTTATGCGGAACCATTCCCGCTTCCGCAGTCCCGCTTTTGCGGAAAAGATTCCGCTTCTGCGGTCCCTGGGCTCCAAACCATTTTTGCTTCTGCGATGAGCCCAGCACTTTTGCGGTTCTGCTTATGTGGATATAAGGCCACTTCTGCGGTCCTGGGTTGCCTCCCCTCTAATCGCTTCTGCGGCTTTTTCCCCCGCTTCTGCGGAGCCACTTATGCGGTTCCATTTCCGCAGAAGCGGAAATACCAGCAACCAGCAAACCTCAACCTTCTCAAAAATCTATTTTCGATCTGTTAACCACCCGGAATCCACCCGAGGCCCCCAGGACCTCAACCAAAACTACCAACCAGTCCCAAAACACATTACAGACTTGATCGAGGCTTCAAATCATACTAAACAAAGCTAAAACCATGAATTACACCCCGATTCAAGCTTTATGATCTTTGAACTTTCCAATTTCTACTTCCGATGTTTAAACCTATCAAATCATGTCTGATTGACCTCAAATTTTGCACACAAGTCATATTTGACATTAGAGACCTACTCCAACTTCCAGAATCGGATTCCGACCCCGATATCAAAAAGTCCACTCCCAGTCAAACTTCTCAAAAACCTTCAAGTTTCTATCCTTAGCCAAATGGCTTCAAAATGGCTTACGGACCTCTGAATTTACTTCCGACCACGTTCCCAACTCCAGAATTACCATACGGAGCTACTCCCAGTCTCGGAATCCCAAACGAACATCGATAACAATAAAATGATTTTCAATCCAAACTTATAAAATTCCTTCCAAAATGCCAACTTCCACAATAGGCGCCAAAACGCTCTCAGGTTATCCAAAACCTGATCCGGGCACACGCCCAAGTCCGAAATCTTCATACGAAACTGCTGGAACTTCAAATCCCGATTCCGACGTCGTTTACTCAAAATTTCAATCCTAATTCATTCTTTCAACTTTAAGCTCCCGAAATAAGAATTCTCTTCCCAAATCCACCCCGAGCTTCCCGAAATTCAATTCCGACCACGCGATCAAGTCATAACACCTGAAATGGAGCTTCTTATGGCCTCAGACTGCTAAACGACTCGCAAGGGCTCAAAACGACCGGTCGGATCGTTACAGTGCTTTTAATATAATATAGATACAGAAGTTGTCTACCCTAAATATTGGATAACATTTAAACTTATAATGTGGTTTTAAGGACACGTGATTTTACCTAATACCAATTGATAAACATAGAAATTAGCAGTAAATATTGACAATGAGATAAAGCAAACTAGTTCCAAAACGTGATTCAACCTTCGAGATTAAGTGCCCTTGAACTGGTCGGTGCCCAAAAGAGCTAAGAAGCAAACTAACTGATGAACAAGAATATAAGCTAGAAAGTATTATATTGCTTTGATATGCGTGAATGTAAGATGGTTACAAGTTGATTAGGACCCTCTTTATATAATAGAGGAATCCTATTTATGGTACAATTCTAATTACAGAAGTAAATCCCATGATTAACTAAATAACCGCCCTTGATTTGATCTGTTCCGAGATTTACGCCATGATCTTCTACCAGTCATAGATATCTCGCTTTTCTGTTATTATGCTTTGCTTGATGTTTGTCTCATTTGGTCTCGATCTCTACTGACCTCGATCTTCGATAGGTACCTCAGTCCATGAACTCGATGCCTTATCCTCGTACATCGGTCTGATCCGTTGCGAGGCCAACCTTCGATGCAATTCCCTAGCCTCGATCAAATAGTAAAATCGGGTAGGCCCGATTTTAACCGTATATAGATAGTCCCCTCGCTTCTTGCAGTGTAATAAGAAGAAATGAATTGAGCCTTCGATTTTTTACCTCGACCTGTCATGACGTCATCTTCATGACGTAAGCGATGGAAGTGGTTGAAACATCCCCTCGGTTCACATAACGAGGTATTAAATGCCTGTCAGTTACTGTCTGCCATTATTGATTTTGAACCGTCACCTCTTTCCTATAAATGTGCTTTCCTTCTCTTTTGCCCAAACTTTACTCTTAATCTACGCCCTAATTTTCAAAGCTTTTTACTTCCTTCAACCTTTTTCGTGCTGCATAATCTCTAGGTTTCGTTATCATCCATGTCTCAAAACACCAAACCTCATTCCCTTCTTCCTTTTTTCAACTTGCATAGATGGCAAAAACGTCTAAAATTGTTCCACAAAAGGAGGGATCCTCTTCATCGCGGCCGTCCGGCGATAAAGCCCCGGTGGAGCCGCGCCCTGAGCAGTGCATTACTAGGGGGTGTGATCTTACTTTCGACTTCAAAGTTGAGAAAACTTCGTCTATCCCTGGCCGGTGCGAGCCGATGCCGAGATACATGTGTTCAACGATAACTGAGAGTGACCTTGAGCAGGTCAAGAAAGACTGTTATTGGGAGAAGAAAGAGGTGGTGATTCTGACCTCGGAGGAAGATATCACTACCCATGTGAAAGGGTTTCTAAGTGTTTACACTTACCCTTTCACGCTGGGCCGTGTCGACCCTGTCATCATTGACTTCTACCACAAATATCAAATAATCGTAGGTCAGATCCACCCTTCTTTTTGGTGGATTTTCATTCTGTTCTAATTTTTTGTGAGCAAAATCGAAGGGACGTCTTTCACCGTCGACCATCTCATCAGGATGTATAGGCCCCGTCTTTTTCGAGGCGAGTTATAATAAAGCTTAAGTGTCGGACCACCAAGGTGTTGTTCTCGAGAATAGACGAGTATAATGATCGACGGTGGATGGGTCGGTTCGTTCGAGTGAAGACTTCCGATTTAATTTCGGCCGAGAAGATGCCATTTCCCGAGAAGTGGAATATGAAGCGTAAGTTCAATACTTCCTTTAGCTTCTACTTACTGTTTTGTTTCCTTTACTCCTCCTCATCGACATCCCTTTTCTATGATGTAGCGGTCTCTTGGATGCCTGGTGTGATTCCAAACCTCGAGAGCTGGGTTTGGACTCGAGCTTCAACCTCCTCGTATGCTCAGCGCTCATGGCGCGATTTAGCAAAGGGACGATGGGAGGCCAAAAATCACGGTAAGACTTTTTTTTACGTATTTGATGTCTTTTGTTAAAATATTTCCCTCTTATACTCACTTGACTTCCTTTCATATATGCCTCGAGAAAGATGCCGTCATGAGGCCCCCGTCCGAGGAAGAGGAGGTTTTGCCCCCGGTCCCGAAGCCGTCGAAGAAAAAAAAAGGTCTCGCCCTGTGAGACTCCAAAGCCCAAGAAGAGCAAGACTTGAAGGTCGAAGAAAGACACCGCTGTCATGCCTGCTGATATAGTTCACCGACTAAGGGAGGAAGAAGAGGAAAATTAAGATGTTGTCTTTGAGCTGGTAGCCCGAACGAGGAGGAGCACCGAGGCCCCAAAGGCCATGAAGCCGGTAATGATTGAAAAGGTTTGGCCTCAGACCGAGGATATTTGGGAAGATGGCCCGAGCAAAGTCCCCGAGTCATCGGAGGCTCAAGATGCCTCCCGCCATAATGAGCAATCGACGGGTGTGCCTGAATGGGATGGTTTCGAGGCCCTTGAAAATGAAGAGAACACCCTAAGAGACTTGCTTGGGGCTATAGATATTGGCGATTCGCTGCCCCTCCCTACATTTATAAGGATTAATACTAGGCAATCATTATTATCCTTAGCCCTACGAGGGCGCCAAACCGTTTACTCTAAAAATTGGAAAATAATTAAACTTATAATGTGGTTTTAAGGACACATGATTTTACCTAATACTAATTGATAAATGTAGAAATTAGAAGTAAAGATTAACAATGAGATAAAGTCTCGAAACGTGATTCAGCCTTCGAGCTTAAGTGCCTTCGAACTGGTCGGTGCCCAAAAATAGTTAAGAAGCAAACTAACTGATGAACAAGAATATAAGCTAGAAAGTATTGCATTACTTTGATATGCGTGAATGTAAGATGGTTACAAGATGATTATGACCCTCTTTATATAGTAGATGAATCCTATTTATGGTACAATTCTAATTACGGAAGTAAATCCCATAATTAACTAAATAACCGCCCTTGATTTGATCTGTTCCGAGATTTACGCCATGATCTTCGGCCAGTCGCGGATATCTCACCTTTCTGTTATTGTGCTTTTCTCGATGTCTGTCTCATTTGGTCTCGATCGCTACTGGCCTCGATATTCCATAGGTGCCTCGGTCCTCGAACTCGGTGCCTTATCCTCGTATCTCGGTCTGATCCATTGCGAGGCCGATCTTCGACACAATTCCCTAGCCTCGACCAAATAGTAAAAACCGTATACACAAGTCAAAATAGATAATTTAACTCCATCAATTAAGATGGATAAATGAATACGAACTACCACAAATTATTATTCAGTTGCGAAATATATTTTTCATAAAAATAATTTGGATGTTAGTTTACCGGTTCACATCATCGCCTGTGAATAAATAGTATTCCCCCGTTTCAATTTATGTGAACTTATTTCCTTTTTAGTCCGTGCCAAAAAGAATGACCCATTTCCCTATTTGGAAACAATTTATCTTTATGCAATGATTTATAGCCACACAAAATATATGTGCCTCATTTTACACCACAAGTTCAAAAATCTTCTATCTTTTCTTAAACTCCGTACCCAATCAAATGAGTTCACATAAATTCAAAGGAAGGGAGTACTAATTACTATACATATATGATGATTGTTAAGATAAAAGTACAACTATAGATTGTATGAGTTCAACTAGAGATAGACAATTCAACTACACTCTATTCTTATATAATTGGGAATTTACCAAATAGCAGGTCGAGTAGTTGATATCTCAGATTTTATATTCAATGAGAGATAAAAATATCAAATAAACGAGCAATACATTTTTTTCTTTTTCGGGGACAGGGCACGAAATCATTCTAAACTATATGTGGGGAAGTTAGCAAATAGCAAGTCAAATGTAGTTGATATCTCATATTTGAGGGAATTAAAAAGAAAGAAAAAAGAAATTGAGAGTCTCCTAGCCTATATAATATATTCTGACAAAATCAACTACTTGGACACTTTCAAAAGCAGGTTCCAGATGTTAGGGTTGACCATTTCAAGTTTCCTCTCTAGATTGATTGAATATGTATACTCAGCTGAGGGGTTTTTATATGTTTTCTTCTATTTTTTTATTTATTTATAGTATTTACTTAAGAAGAAGTTGAGAAGATTTAAGTCAATAATGGCTAATAAAAGAGCTTTGAGATTAGAACTCATAATACTGTGTTTTGGATTTTGGAGCTAGAAGATGATTGGAATTCTATTAGAATTCGAATTGTGACATTTTAATGATTAAGTTATCCTTTTAAAGCTGATGTATATGGTTTAGTGTGAGTTAATATTATGTTAGGCTCAGACTGGAATTCTTCTTATTTTGTACTTTGTTTAGAGACTTGCTCCAGATAAGAGATGTATAAAAAGAAAGGAGACAAAAAGTATTAGTGTGGCTGCTGGGATTCGAGCCCAGGTCTCCACGGCCACAACGTGGAATTCTCACCACTAAACTACAGCCACGAGATATTAAAGCTTTCTCCAAATTACTTTATGTTTTAATCTGTTAAACAAGCGATCTTTAAATTCATTCGCTTTGTCAAGCCTCACTCACTCGATTCTTTCCCCTTGAGCTGCCAACACTATCTTGGACATATTTGCTCTCAGTATATATTTGATGATTTTTTCCCTTTGTTTGAACGCTAACAATACAAAGAATTTTGTATAAGGCATTTAATCACAAGAAAATTGATTTAAGGTTAATATATTATTTTCTTTATTTTTGTTTAGGTTTCAGAAGAACAGATTGTGGTTAAACTAATTCCGCTAGGTAGTTCTTAAAACATGGATGCGAATTCCATATCTATGAGTTAATATCTATAATTAGTTATTTAAGTTAACAACAACATTATTAGTGCCATCTAAAACATATCAAAACTTAAAAAAAAAAAAAAAAGAAGATAAAGGATTATATTTCCAAACCTGCTTTGCTAAAAAAATTAGTAACCCGCGGGTATAAAGTTTCTGTTGAAATAGTTGGAGACATACCACAGCCAAATGAATAAGAATGTCTAAAAGCCAAATCACAAGGGACGAGTCTCAAGGTTGCTTTTAGTAAATATTGTTTTCCACAAATAACAAGAAAGCTGGGATCCGGCCAAAATTGATAAAACGGAAGAAATTCGAGTGAACGAAAAAATAAATAAAGGATAAATATTACTCTCATCTTATAGGTTATAACTGTAATTGTGAATTTAAAATAAAATAAGAAATTTAAATCAAAAAGTTAAAAAAAGTAAGTAATAAACGAATAAAAAAACTGAAATATAAGCTAAATATATACAAGAAAAGATAAGAAGAGATGTGTCCGCCCCTTACATATTTGATACCGGCCTCTTACATATTTGATGCTCCTACAATGAAACTAATAACTCCATTTCCATTAGTCATCCCATCAATTACCCGTCGATTAGAAAAATGACACTACTAGAAAACTAACAAAATTCGTCCACAGAATACCAGGGGCGGAGCCTGCATAGTGGTTACGGGTTCGGCGAACTCAGTAGTTTTGGTTCAACCCCTGTATTTATCTTGAAAAATTCATTAATTAATTATAAATTAATAGTTTAGAACCCAGTAACTTAAAAGGATTAGAATGTTGAACCCATAAACTTCAAATTCTAGCTCCGCCTCTGCAGAATACCGACCGAAATCGATCGAAAAATAAGTAAATTGGTCGCAAAAGTCAAAGAAAACATCTCTCACAATGGAAATAGTGGTCCTACAATAAATATATAAAATTTCGTCTGATTTCGGTCAGAAATTGGTCAATATTTGACCAAGACCTGATCATACTTGCATATATGTACAAAATAATTTTTAATTAAAAATGTTCAAATATACCGACCAATTTCGGTCGGCAAATTTGAAATTATTCATTCCCGACCAAGGAAATTGGTTTTTAATATATATATATATATATATATATATATATATATATATATATATATATATATATATATATATATATATATAT
>MU678436.1:40797-83469 GCA_026770625.1 Nicotiana glauca
AAATATATATATATATATATATATATATATATATATATATATATATATATATATATATATATATATCTTATCAGGACCCAAATTTCATTATAGGCCGTGATGACGCCCCATACCGCTGTTAGGAAAGCCAACAATGATGAACTAGTGAATTCCCGTTTTAAATAAATTAGTAATGATAGCTTCTCCTTATTTGTGATGACCCTTGGGTCGTCATCACCTGTTTTCTCTCTCTTTCCGTGCTTTCGAGACCTTGAAAATCTCATTTTTAGTTGCCTCGATTTGCGTGCGCAGTCCGGGCGAGTAGCCGCAAAGATTGTATGTGAAATTCTGTGAAAAATACCAAAATTTGGTATTAAAATGAGTAAAGTTGACTTTGATCAATATTTTGGATAAACGGACCCGGACCCATGATTTGACGATCCCGGAGGGTCCGTAGAAAAATATGGTACTCGGACGTATGTCCGAAATCGAAATCCGAGGTCCCGAGCACGAGAAATGAATTTTTAAAAGAAATTATTTTTCTTAAATTGTTAAGGAAATTTGAAATGAAAATTTATTAGAACGTGTTGGTATCGAGCCCGTATTTTGGTTCCGGCGCACGATACAAGTATTATATGTGTTTTAAGAGATTTATGTAAAATTTGGTTGAAATCGGACGTCGTTTGACGTGTTTCGGACTTGAAATTCTAAAATTGAAAGTTTATGAAGTTTGAAGAAAAACTAGTGATTTTGAGGTTTGATTCCTCGTTCTTGATGTTATTTTGGCGATTTGATCGCACGATTAAGTTCGTAGGGTGTGGTTGAGTTAGTGTGTATGATTGGTTAGGAGCCCCGAGGGCTCTGGAGTATTTTTGGAGGTGTTCGGGGTGGTTTTGAACTTAGTGAAATTGCAGAAAAATATCTGCAACAGGTGCACAGTAAATTCCTTCATCGCGTTCGCGAAGATTTAGATTCCTCCCTCCTTCGCGTTCGCATCCCTTCATCGCGATCGCGTAGAGTTATCGAGTTCTGAGGGCCCAACCCTCCTTCCTTCTTCGCATTCGCGATGGCTGGACCGCGTTCGCGTAGGTCTCCAGCTCCTTACCATCGCGTTCGCATACAGGCCAATGCGTTCGCGTAGGCCAAACTCCTTGGACCCTAGTATTTCCTTCTTCGCGTTCGCACTCCTCCTCCCGCGAACGCGATGCTTGTCTGACCCTACTCATCACGAACGCGACCCCCATGTCGCGAACGCATAGAGTATTTTCACCAAGCGATTTTTAAGTCATAAAAACAGAACAGTGACGGGTTTCATTCAAAAAATACACGAACCCTTTATTCTCCAAAGCTTCTTGGCGATTGTTAGAGCATTTCTTCAGCAAAGCTTCTTGGGTAAGTATTTTTTAACTTGTCTGCTTCATTTTCCATCATCATTTATCAAATTCCTAAGCTCAAATCATGTAATCTAGGGTTGAAATTGGAAAAAATGGGTAGAGTTAGGGCTTTTTAATTTTTCTTGATTTAGACCTCGTTTTGGGGTCGAATTTGAAAACAAATTGTATATTCGGGATCGTGGGAGAATGGGTGATATGAATTTGGTTTGAACCTCGTGTTTTGACCAAGCGGGCCCGGGGTCGATTTTTGAAATTTTGGGAAGAAAGCTTGGGAATCTATATTTAGGCATTGGGTTTGATTTGTTTAGCTTATATTGATATTATTAAGTCGTTATTGTATAGATTTGATTGAGTTGTAGCCGAATTCGAAAAGGAAAGCAGTCGTTGTGGATTGAGTTGGCTGTGGAAGTTAAGGTAAGTGTTTGGTTTAACTCTTGCTTGAGGGATTAGGAGTTGAGTCCTATTTGTTATTTGTTTTGTGTTGGGTACGACTTATGGGCATGGTGACGAGTATCTATGCATCGGTGTCAAGCATGACCGTGAGTCTTAATTTTACTAATTGTGCGCCCTTGATTGATCCTATGAAGGTTGCGACCGAGCAATGATATTAGTGTGCCAAGAAGAAGTTAAATAAGATTGGTTATAGCTGACTCCCCCTTGTTGGGATATTTAACTTATTGTGATTATTCCCTTGCCCGGACTGTATTGTGAACTGTGTTGAAAGTATAGGGAGCGGGTGGTACGCCTACCACAAGTGATATTAAAAAGGGAGTGGGTGGTACGCCTACCACAAGTGATATTGAAAAAGGATTTGGTGGTACGCCTACCACAAGTGATATTGAAATGGGAGCGGGTGGTACGCGTACCACGAGATGTTGAGAACTAGGTTTGGGTTGCACGCCTGCAACAAGATGATTTGAATATGAAAGTTGCCTTGTCTTTTCATTATTACTAGAAGTTAAACTATAGATGTACGTACCATTATTCCTGATATTTGTTTCTAACTGTTACCCCTGAAGCATGCTCCCCTCCCCAGCTTAATTGTTATGTTCTTGCTATTTTCTATTGTATTCGTATATATATCTGCACAGGTTTATGTGGTGTCCAGTCTAGGCTCGTCACTACTTCGTCGGGGTTAGGTTTGGCACTTACCAGCACATGGGGTCGGTTATGCTGATGCTACACTCTGTGCATTTTTGCATAGGTCCAGGTTTCGAGCAGCAGCAACTTTAGTTCGGGAGCATACCTTCAGTCCGGAGAGACTCTAGGTAGCCTTGTAAGCGTCCGCATGCCTAGAGTCTCCTCTATCCTTACATTAGACTGTCATCTCATTGTATTCGAGATAAACAGATTTATGTTTCTTTCAGACTTTGTATTTAGTAATTTTTAGATGTTCGTGAGTATGTGACTCCAGCTCTTGGGTAGAGATTATGTTGGAATTCAGTATCTGTTTAGCAATTTAAATTTAAGACTTCCGCTTATTATTGTTGACTTTTTATTGTTTAAATATTATTATCGAAGGATTGTTAAAATGATTATTTATTAAAGGAAAAGTAACTAAATTTGGCTTGCCTAGCTTCTACGAGTAGGAGCCATCACGACTCCCGAGGGTGGGAAATTCGGGTCATGACAAGTTGGTATCAGAGCACTAGGTTAAATAGGTCTCACAACTCACGGACAAAGTTGGTAGAGTCTGAGGGATCGGTACAGAGACGTCTGTATTTATCCCCAGAGGCTATAGAGTTAGGAAAAGTTTCACATTTGTTCTTACTTGTCGTGCTGTTCTGTTTCCCAATGCTAATTGAATTTCTACCTTGTTCTCTCGCAGATGGCAATAACACGTGCTTCCCCATCTACTGATCAGCAGTCCGAGCCCCAGGTAGCTCCCGCTAGGGGCAGAGGAAGAGGTCGTGCTAGAGGCCGAGGTAGGGGCAGAGCTCAGCCCCGAGCAGCAGCACCAGTGGCGAAGCCTCAGGTTGGCATTGACGAGGAGGTTTCGGCCCCAGCTGCAGCAGTTCCAGTGGGCCCAGCTTAGGTCCTAGAGGGGTTTATTGCTACCCCAGTTCTTTAGAATGCTTTGGTCCGGTTGGTGGGCCTCATGGAGAGTGTCACCCGAGCAGGATTGCTTCCTGTAGCACCAGCCACTTATCAGGCTGGAGGAGGAGCCCAAACTCCTGCTGCACGTACTCCGGAGCAGGTAGTTCCCAGTGTCAAATTCCAGTGGTTCAGCCAGCTGGCAGTTCAGCGGGGGTAGTTGCTCAGACCGGCGATGGCGTAACTATGTCCGCAGATGCTTTATGGTGGCTGGACAGGTTCACTAAGCTCTTCACTACTATATTCAGCGGTGCTTCTTCTAAGGACCCCCAGGATTTCTTATATAGCTGCCACGAGGTTCTTCGGGACATAGGCATTGTTGAGTCCAATGGAGTTGATTTTGCTGCATTTCGCCTATCTGGATCCGCCAAGACTTGGTGGAGGGATTTCTGTTTAGCTAGACCAGCAGGGTCGCCGTCTTTGACTTGGGATCAGTTTTCAGAGTTGTTCCTGGAGAAGTTTCTCCTCGTTACTCAGAGGGATTCTTATCAGAGGCAATTTGAGCGCCTCAGCATGGTTCTATGACGATCACTTAATGTGAGACCAGGTTTACAAATCTAGGTCGCCATGCTCTTATCATACTCCCCATTGAGAGGGAGAGGGAGAGGAGATTTATTTGATGGTTTGATCCAGCCTATTCGTCTCCAGATGGCCAGAGAGGCGGGGAGTGGTATTACTTTTCAGGAGGCGGCCAATGTAGCCCAGAGGATCGAGATGGTATTGCCACAGGGGGTGGTCATAGAGCAGACAAGAGACCCCGTTAGTCAGGCCGATTCAGTGGTGCCTCATCTGGAGGCAGGGATTCCTATGATAGGGGTCAGCTTTCTAGGCCCTTCTAGTCAGCACTCCAGGTTTCTCAGGGTACCCCAGGTGATCGTGGTTTCCGTGGGCATCATTCTGATCAGCAGCCATTCAGTGCACCGTCAGCTCCCATCAGTGCGCCGCTGCTTCAGAGTTTCCAGGATCGTCCACCGAGGGCTTGTTTCACTTGTGGTGACACGAGGCATATTGCATCAGGGTCCATGTCCTATAATTCAGGCACTAGATGTTCCATAGGACGCCCAGCCATCTAGAGGTAGGGGTAGAGGTACTAGAGGTGGAGGCAGAGGTCATAAAGGTGGAGCTCAGACTGCCAGGGGCGGAGGTCCGCTAGCAGCAGATCGACCTAGGGACACAGCTTAGGGTAGTGGGGGCCATCCCCATTGTTATGCTCTTCAGGCTAGGCCCGAGGCTGAGGCTTCAGATGCAGTCATTACAGTTAGGGTTCTGGTTTGTGATCGAGATGCTTCGGTACTATTTGATCCAGGGTCTACGTATTCATATGTTTCATCTTATTTCGCACCATGCTTGGTCATGCCTAGTGATGCTTTGGGTATTCCTGTGTATGTGTCTACGCTGGTGGGTGACTCTATCGTGGTCGACCGAGTCCATCTTTCATGTGTTGTAGTGATTGTGGGTCTTGAGACTCGTGTAGACTTGTTGCTCTTAGATATGGTTGACTTTGATATCATTTTGGGTATGGACTGGTTATCACCCTATCACGCTATCTTGGACTGCCATGCCAAGACTGTGACCTTAGCGTTGCCCGATATGCCTCGTTTAGAGTGGAGGGGCACTCCAGGTTATTCTACCCGCAGGGTCATTTCGTACGTGAAGGCTCGACGTATGGTCGAGAAGGGGTGTCTGGCCTATTTGGCCTATGTTTGTGATTCCAGTGCTGAGGTTCCTCCTTTAGATTCTGTGCCTATTGTTTGGGAGTTTCCAGATGTTTTCCCTTCAGACCTGCCGGGTATGCCACCCGACAGGGATATTGATTTCTGTATTGATTTGGCTCCGGGCACTTAGCCCATTTCTATCCCGCCATATCGTATGGCCCCGCCGGAGCTGAAGTAGTTAAAGGACTAGTTGCAGGATTTGCTAGAGAAGGGTTTCATTAGACCCAGTGTTTCACCTTGGGGTGCGCCAGTGTTACTTGTCAAGAAGAAGGGCGGATCGATGAGGATGTGCATAGATTACCGGCAGTTGAACAAGGTAACGATTAAGAATAAGTATCCACTGTCGAGGATTGATAATTTGTTCGACTAGCTTCAGGGTGCTAGGGTATTTTCCAAGATTGACTTGAGATCTAACTACCATCAGTTGAGGATTAGGGCATCCGATGTCCCTAAGACAGCTTTCCGTACTCGGTATGAGCATTATGAGTTCTTGGTCATATCATTTGGGTTGACCAATGCCCCAGCAACATTCATGGAGTTGATGAACCGAGTGTTCAGGCCATATTTGGACATGTTCGTGATAGTCTTTATTGATGATATTTTGGTGTACTCCCGCAGCTAGAAGGAGCACGAGCAGCACCTTAGAGTGGTTTTTCAGACTCTAAGGGATAGTCAGTTATATGCCAAGTTCTCTAAGTGTGAGTTCTGGCTGAGTTCAGTAGCATTTTTGGGTCACGTTGTATCAGCAGAGGGTATTCAGGTAGACCCGAAGAAGATTAAGACAATCAAGAACTATCCTAGACCAGCATCAGCTACGGAGATTCAGAGTTTTTTGGGGTTGGCAGACTACTATCGACAGTTTGTGGAGGGATTTTCATATATTGCAGCCCCGATGACTAGACTGATCCAGAAGGGTGCCCAGTTCAGATGGTCGGATGAGTGCGAGGCGAGCTTTCAAAGGCTCAAGACAACTCTGACTACGACACCGGTGTTGGTTTTGCCTACAGGATCAGGGCCTTATACAGTCTATTATGATGCTTCCCGTATTGGGCTTGGTGCAGTGTTGATGCAGGGTGGCAAGGTTATTGCCTATGCTTTGAGGCAGTTAAATATTCATGAGAAGAATTATCCAATGCATGATTTAGAGTTGGTAGCTATTGTTCACACCTTGAAGATTTGGAGGCACTATTTGTATGGCGTGGCATATGAGGTGTTCACTGACCACAAGAGTCTTCAGTACTTGTTCAAATAAAAGGATTTGAATTTGAGGCAGAGGAGGTGGTTGGAGTTGTTGAAAGATTATGATGTCACCATTTTATACCATCCGGGGAAGGCCAATGTGGTGGCCGATGCTTTGAGTAGGAAATCAGCTAGTATGGGCAGTCTTGCTTATATTCCAGTCAGTCAGAGGCCGCTTGCTTTGGATGTTCAGGCCCTAGCCAATCAATTCGTGAGACTGGATATTTCTGAGCCCAGTCATGTGTTGGCTTGCACGATCGCTCATTCTTCATTATTGGAGCGTATCCATGATCGGCAGTTTGATGATCCCCATTTGTGTGTCCTCAGGGACACGGTGCAGCGTGGAGGTGCCCAGCAGGTTACTTTAGATGCGGATGGAGTTTTAAGATTGCACTGGCGAGTTTGTGTGCCCAATATGGATGGACTTCGAGAGTTGATTTTAGAGGAGGCCTACAGTTCCCGATACTCTATTCATCCCGGCGCCGCAAAGATGTATCAGGACTTGCGGCAGCATTATTGGTGGCATAGGATGAAGAAGGATATTGTTGCATATATGGCTCACTATTTGAACTGTCAGTAGGTTAAGTACGAGCATCAGAGGCCTGGTGGTTTATTTCAGAGGATTGAGCTTCCCGAGTGGAAGTGGGAGAGGATCACTATGGACTTCGTTACCGGACTTCCATTGAGTCGGAAGAAGTTCGATGCAGTTTGGGTCATTGTAGATAGGTTGACCAAGTCAGCACATTTCATTCCTGTGGCAGTCTCCTATTCATCCGAGAGATTAGCTGAGTTTTATATTCGGGAGATTGTTCGCCTTCATGGTGTGCCGGTATCTATCATTTCAGACCGGTGTACGCAGTTTACCTCGCGCTTCTGGGGCGCAGTTCAGAGAGAGTTGGGCACACGGGTTGAGTTGAGCACAACGTTTCATCCTCAGACGGACGGTCAGTCCGAGTGGACCATTCAAATTTTGGAGGATATGCTCCGGGCTTGTGTTATTAACTTTGGAGGTTCGTGGATCAGTTCTTGCCTTTAGCGCAGTTTGCCTACAACAACAGCTACCAGTCAAGCATCCATATGGAGAGGTCAGCCCCCTGAGGCATCGACCTGGGAGTCCGAATCTGATATGCGGAGCCGTTATCCTCATCTATTTCCCGACTCAGGTACTTCTTTCTTTTGTCCGTTCGAGGACGAAAGTTATTTTAGAGGTGGAGAATGTGACGACCTAAAAGGTCATTACCTATTTTCTCTCTCTTTTTGTGCTTCCGAGGCCTTGAAAACCTCAATTTTATTTGCCTCGATTTGCGTTCACAGTACGGGCGAGTAGCCGGAAAACTTGTATGTGAAATTCTGTGAAAAATGCTAAAATTTGGTATTAAAATGAGTAAAGTTGACTTTGGTTAACATTTTGGGTAAACGGACCCGGACCCGGACCCGTGATTTGATGGTCCCGGAGGGTCCGTAGAAAAATATGGGACTCGGGCATATGCCCGAAATTGAAATCCGAGGTCCCGAGCCCGAGAAATGAATTTTTAAAAGAAATTATTTTTCTGAAATTGTTAAGGAAATTTGAAATGAAAATTTATTAGAACGTGTTGGTATTGGGCCCGTATTTTGGTTCCGGCGCCCGATATAGGTCTTATATGTTTTTTAAGTAGTTTCTATGAAATTTGGTTGAAATCGGACGTCATTTGACGTGTTTCAGACTTGAAATTCTAAATTTGAAAGTTTATGAAGTTTGAAGAAAAACTAGTGATTTTGAGGTTTGATTCCTCGTTCTTGATGTTATTTTGGCGATTTGATCGCACGGTTAAGTTCATAGGGTGTGGCTGAGTTAGTGTGTGTGATTGGTTAGGAGCCCCGAGGGCTCGGGAGTGTTTTCGGAGGTGTTCGGGGTGGTTTTGAACTTAGTGAAATTGCAGAAAAAAATCTGCAACAGGTGCAGAGTAAATTCCTTCATTGCGTTCGCGATGTCTCCTTCGCGTTCGCGAAGCTTCAAATTCCTCCCTCGTTCGTGTTCGTATCCCTTCATCATGATCGTGTAGATTTATCGAGTTCTGAGGGCCTAGCCCTCCTTCCTTCTTCGCGTTCGCGATGGCTGGACCGCGTTCGCGTAGGATCGCGTTCGCATACAGGCCAACGCGTTCACGTTGGCTAAACTCCTTGGACCCCAGTATTTCCTTCTTCACGTTCGCACCCATCCTCCCACGAACGTGATGCTTGTCTGACCCTACTCATCGCGAATGCAACCCCCATATCGCGAACGCATACAATTTTTTCACCCTGCGATTTTTAAGTCATAAAAATAGAACAGTGACTGGTTTCATTCAAAAAATACACGAACCCTTTCTTCTCCAAAGCTTCTAGGTGATTGTTACAGCATTTCGTCACCAAAGCTTCTTGGGTAAGTATTTTTAAACTTGTCTCCTTCATTTTCCATCATCATTTATCAAATTCCTAAGCTCAAATCATGTAATCTAGGGTTGAAATTGGAAAAAATGGGTGGAGTTAGGGCTTTTCAATTTTTCTTGATTTAGACCTCGTGTTGGGGTCGAATTTGAAATCAAATTGTATATTCGGGCTCGTTGGAGAATGGGTGATATGAATTTGGTTTGAACCTCGTGTTTTGGCCAAGCGGGCCCGGGGTCGATTTTTGGAATATTGGGAAGAAAGCTTGGGAATCTATATTTAGGCATTGGGTTTGATTTGTTTAGCTTATATTGATATTATTAAGTCGTTATTGTATAGATTTGATTGAGTTGTAGTCGAATTCGAAAGGGAAAGAGGTCGTTCTGGATTGATTTGGCCGTGGAAGTTGAGGTAAGTTTTTGGTTTAACCCTAGCTTGAGGGATTAAAAGCTGAGTCCTATTTGTTATTTGTTTTGTGTTGGGTATGACGTATGGGCATGGTGACGTGTATCCATGCGTCGGTGTCAAGCATGACCGTGAATCTTAATTTTGCTAATTGTGCACCCTTGATTGATCCTATGAAGGTTGCGACCGATCAATGATATTAGTGTGCCAAGAAGAAGTTAAATAGGATTGGTTATAACTGACTCCCCCTTGTTGGGATATTTGACTTGTTGTGATTATTCCCTTGCCGAGACTGTATTGTGAACTGTGTTGAAAGTATAGGGAGCGGGTGGTACGCCTACCACAAGTGATATTTAAATGGGAGCGGGTGGTACGCCTACCATGAAATGTTGAGAACCGGGTTCGGGTTGCATGCCTGCAACAAGATGATTTGAATATGAAAGTTGCCTTGTCTTTTCATTATTGCTAGAAGTTAAACTGTAGATGTACGTACCATTATTCCTGATATTTGTTTCTAACCGTTACCCCTAAAGCATGCTCCCCTCCCTAGCTTAATTGTTATGTTCTTGCTATTTTTTGTTGTATTCGTATACATATCTGCACAGGTTTATGTGGTGTCCAATCTAGCCTCGTCACTACTTCACCGGGGTTAGGCTAGGCACTTACCAGCACATGGGGTCGATTGTGTTGATGCTACACTCTGTGCATTTTTACACAGGTCCAGGTTTCGAGTAGCAGCAACAGCAGTGGCTTTAGTTCGGGAGCATACCTTCTGTCCGGAGAGACCCGAGGTAGCCTCGCAGGCGTCCGCCGGCCCGGCGTTTCCTCTATCCTTACATTAGACTGTCATCTCATTGTATTCGAGATAAACATATTTATGTTTCTTTCAGACTTTGTATTTAGTACTTCTTAGATGTTCGTGAGTATGTGACTCCAGCTCTTGGGTAGAGATTATGTTGGAATTCAGTATCTTGTTTAGCTATTTAAATTTAAGACTTCCGCTTATTATTGTTGACTTTTCATTGTTTAAATATTATTATCGAAGGATTGTTTATTAAAGTAAAAGTAACTAAATCTGGCTTGCCTAGCTTCTAGAGTAGGCGCCATCACGACTCCCGAGGGTAAGAAATCCGGGTCGTGACATTATTTTATAAAAATTCAGGACTTTGAAATTTTAGCATGAATAAATAAAAGCAATAAATACGAATCGTAATCATGTAAGTAAACCAAAATCATAAGTCTACTAGTGTGTGTGTCAAGACCCGGTGTTACAATTATGTGATCAATCTAGTAGAATATACAAAATCATGTTAGCCTACTGTCTGAAAAGAAATAGACAGAAAATGAAGACATAAAGAGACTCCAGCTGCTGCAGAACAGCTTAAAGTGGTAGCTCACCGGGAAGTCTCAAGCTGGGGATATCAAATCTACGCACCGGACTGGTGGCCAGATGCACCTGCCTCAAATCCTATACAATCAAGTACAGAAGTGTAGCGTGAGTACATAAAAATATGTACCCAGTAAGTATCTAGTCTAATCTCGAAGAAGTTGTGACGAGAGGTTATGATTTAAAGTCGCTACTTCGACACTTACTAGAGCCAACAATATAATCATGTGTGATTTTAAATAAGCATGATATACAGAACTAATAATAAAACTTGGACCAAGAAATAACTGAGCAGTTCTTCCCTCATATTTAAGAACTCAAAACACTTCCTTCATTTAAAACAAATGATCTCTAAAGCAGTAAATTTATACCAATTATAAAAGGGCTTCCAGTTCTATTATTACACATAAATTCCACCGAGGATGTTCGGCCCGATCCAACAATAAAAAATATAAAATGTGCACGGCCGAGGGTCGAATGACGCGAACCATAGATGCATATATTAACTTGCCAAGGTGAACGTCCCGCTCCCATGAGAGTAGTGGAAATGGTCATCCTGCTCGCGGAATATACTTGCGACGCGGTTAAATATAAACATACGTAATTTTTCTCATTTCTTTTCAAAATAGTAATTTACTTGGAACCTATGAAATCTTGAAATACTAGATTCCATTCAATGCAAATAAACAATCAAGTTCAGATAACGGTACCACAAAGCATGGTGTAAACCTAGAACTACCCGGACATAACAAGAATAGTAGCTATGTACGGACTCTCGTCACTTCGTGCGTACGTAGGCTCCACAAATAATCATATATTAATTTAAGTTCACCTACGGAAAAAGTTTACACTTACAAGGTTAGAAAAGAGACTTACCTTGCGTTAAGGCCTACTTTCCGGTTGAAGCTTATGCCCAAACCCTCAATTTGATGCCGAACAATCCAAAACTATCCAAACAGTGTAGAAACTAATCAATATAGGCTTAAAAGTTCTTATCTCAACTATTTAAGTATTTCTCAACTCTAAATGCAAGATTTCTAAAATTCACCCCGGGATCCACGGGCCCGGATTTCCAAAATTTTCAAAGGAAGTTATTACCAATAACCTAAGGAACATAAATATGTGATTGTTACTAAGTTTTACGGTCACTTTCGTGGTAAAAATCTCATTCTTGTCAAACCCTAGGTTTTTCATCTATCCCATGATATCTACCATTTTTCATGTGGAAAAATACCCAAAGTATATGTATTGAACTCACAATAGGTAGAAATTACTTACCTCCAAAATCCAGATGAAAATCCCTCTCAAGAAGCTCCAAAAATCGCCCAACAATGGAGTGAAATGAGTCAAAAATGCCTAAGTCCCGCATTTAATGAAGTGCATTGCCCCAGCAATTTTTTGCACCTGCGGAGCATTGACCACATCTGTGGTCACTCTTCTGCGGATGTGGGCCTGCTTCTGCGAAATTGACTGGTCCGGCTAGGGATCGCTTCTGCAGACGGACTCCCGCTCCTGCGGTCCCGCTTCTGCGGAAAGGGAGCCGCATCTGCGGAACCTGGGCTGCCCTTCCTTGGCCACTTCTGCGGTGCCTGGACCGCACCTGCGGCTGACCAACCGCATGTGCAGTTATGACAATACCTGGAGCTTCAGCTCTTGCTCCAAACTTGCAACTTGATCCGAGCCTCGTCCGATTGACGCTCAGGGACTCCGGGGCCCCGCCCGAACGTACCAACAAGTTTGGAATCGTAAAACAGACTTGCTCGAACTCTTGGAACGCCCGAAACAATATCAAGACTAAAAATCACACCCTAAAATCAATTGAATCAAATGTAAGAACTTCAAGTTCTTCAATTTACTTCCAATGCGATGAAAGGTACTTATAGTACTCGAAATGACACCAAATTTTGCGTGCAAATTTAAATGACATTACGGAACTATTCCCAGTCTCAGAATTTTGTTTGGACCTCGATACCACCAAAACCCGCTCTAAACCAAATTTAAAGAAATTCAAAGTTCTTCAAGAACCAACTTCCACTATAAGGCACCAAAACGCTCCCGGGTCATCCAAAAACCAATCCAAACATATGTCCTAGTCCGAAATCATGATACCAACCTATTAGAACCGTCAAATATCAATTCCGAGGTCGTTTACTAAAAATATTGACATAAGTCAAACTTGGCCTTTTAAGCTAACCTTAAGAAACCAAGTGTTCCGATTTCAATCCAAACTCTTCCAACTCCCGAACCAACCATCCTCGCAAGTCAAAAATTAGTAAAAGCAAGTATGAGAAGTATTATTTAAGGGAACGAGGTTCTAGAAAGAAAAATAACCGGTTGGGTCGGTACAATTCTCCACCTCTTAAACAAATATTTGTCCTCGAACGGGTTTAGATTCATACCTGAAGTGCTGAATAAGTGTGGATATCTGCTCTGCATTTCCTCCTCGGACTCCAAGGTCACCTCCTCGACTAGTTGGCCCCTCCACTGAACCTTTACCGTAGAAATCCTCTTAGATCTCAATAGGCAATCCTGTCTAGCAACAATAGCAACTTGTTCGTTATAAACCAAAGAAGTTCTATATTTCATGTCTTAGAAGAGAAGATTACAAGGCCTATTTATAATACTAATTCACCGAATCTATTAGTTGCCATACACCTAATTACACCTACTATACAACTCATATACATGTGCTAGCTATGATGTAGTACATGTGTATACATGTGCTAGACAACTTATATCTCAACACTCCCCCTCAAGTTGGAGCATATATATTGATCATGCCCAACTTGTTACAAATATATTCAACTCGAGCTCCATTCAAAGCTTTTGTGAAAATGTCTCCCAATTGATCTCCAGTTCTAACATGACCTGTAGAGATGAGCTTTTGTTGAATCTTTTCACGAACAAAGTGACAATCTATTTCAATGTGCTTAGTCCTTTCGTGAAATACAGGATTAGAGGAGATATGAAGAGCAGCTTGATTATCACACCACAACTTTGCTGGCAATGTAGTTTGGAAGCCAACTTCACTTAATAGTTGATGTACCCATACAACCTCACACACAGATTGTGCCATAGCTCTGTATTCTGCTTCCGCACTAGATCGAGATACGACATTTTGTTTCTTACTCTTCCACGAAATCAAGTTTCCACCAACAAAAACGCAATATCCTGTCGTGGATCTCCTATCGGCTTTTGACCCTGCCCAATCTGCATCTGTGAAACACTCAATATTAGTGTGTTCATTATTCTTATATACTAGACCCCGTCCTGGAGATCCCTTTAGATAACAAAGAATCTGCTCCAGAGCCGCCCAATGCTTGACTGTTGGGGAAGACATAAACTGACTCACAATGCTGACAGAGTATGCGATATCGGGACGAGTTACTGTAAGATAGTTCAGTTTCCCAACCAATCTCCTATATTTCTCTGGATCTTCGAATAACTCACCGTCTTCTTTCACGAGTTGTGTGTTAGGAACCATTGGCATGCTGCATGGTTTAGATCCCAACTTTCCAGTTTCAGCTAACAAGTCAAGAGTATATTTCCTTTGGGACAAGAAGATGCCTTTCTTGCTCCGTGTAACTTCAACTCCCAAAAAATACTTTAGTTGCCCTAAATCTTTCGTCTGAAATTGAGTGTGAAGGAAAGACTTTAGAGTTGAAATTCCTGCAATATCACTTCCAGTAATAACGATGTCATCAACATATACTACCAATAAAAGAATACCATCATCAGACTTTTTATAGAACACCGTATGATCGCAATTGCTTTTCTTCATCCCATATTCTAGAACAGCCTCACTAAATCTGCCAAACCAAGCACGAGGACTCTGTTTCAGCCCATAAAGAGATTTTCGAAGACGACATACCTTTCCACACTCCCCCTGAGCAACAAACCCAGGTGGTTGCTCCATATATACTTCTTCCTGAAGATCTCCATGTAGAAAAGCATTCTTTATATCAAGCTGATGCAGAGGCCAATCATAAGTAGCTGCCATGGAAATGAATAATCGAACAGAAGCTAACTTGGCGACCGGGGAAAAAGTATCCAAATAATCGACTCCATAGGTCTGTGCATACCCTTTTGCAACAAGGCGTGCCTTAAGGCGAGCTACTGTCCCATCGGAGTTGAACTTAACAGCAAATACCCACTTGCACCCAATAGCCTTTTTGTTAGTGGGCAGATCGGCCAACTCCCAAGTACCATTCTCATCTAAAGCCATCATCTCTTCTATCATTGCATCATGCCAACCTGGGTGGGACAATGCTTCACGAACAGTTTTAGGTATCCTAGCAGAATCTAATGATGCAATAAACGAGCTAGAAGAAGTAGACAAATGGTCATAAGACACAAAAGAAGAAATAGGATAAGTACATTGGCGTGTACCTTTGCGAATGGCAATAGGAAGATCCAAACTAGGATCTGAAACACAGGAGGTTGGATCTACCGACGAACCAGAAGTAGGTAAAGGATCGGGTTCTGAGGTTTGTTGTCGCCTGGTATACACACGAAGAACAGGTGGCTGCTCGGATGGTGGATCTAGGGAAATGGGTGACTGAGGAAGAGGTGTTGGAGAACTAACTGGATGTGTGACAGTGTAGACCAAAGTATCATCTTCTTCCTCAGGACTGTTATAAACATATGAAGAAAAGAACGGATAATTTTCATGGAATGTGACATCGGCAGACACTAAGTACCTTTTGAGATCTGGAGAATAACATCGATAACCTTTCTGAAGACGTGAGTACCCTAAGAACACACACTTAAGGGCCTTTGGATCTAATTTAGTTACCTGTGGACGAACATCACGAACAAAACAAGTACAACCAAATATTTTGGGTTCAATAGGAAATAATGGCTTAGAGGAAAAAAGAATGTTATAAGGAATATTACCATGAAGTACAGAAGACGACATACGATTTATTAAAAAACAAGCTGTAGAGACGGCATCAGCCCAAAAACATTTTGGCACTTTCATTTGAAAGAGGAGTGCTCGGCCTACTTCAAGAAGATGTCTATTTTTTCGTTCCGCAACCCCATTTTGAGAAGGGGTGTCAACACAAGAAGATTGATGTAGAATGCCATTTGTAGCCATATAATCTTTAAACAAATCCGAAAAATATTCTTTTGCATTGTCACTCCTTACATTACGAACGGAAACATTAAAATGAGTTTTTATTTCAGCACAAAAAGCACAAAAAATTGAAAACAACTCCGAACGATTTTTCATTAAATATAACCAAGTAACACGAGAATGATCATCCACAAAGGTAACAAAATATCTAAAACCAGTTTTAGAGATAATAGGACATGGACCCCAGACATCGGTGTGAACTAACTCAAAAGGTAAGTCGACCCGTTTATTGACTCTAGAAACTTTAGGAAGGCGATGGTGTTTAGCAAACTGACATGACTCACAATCTAAAGAGGAAATACTCTGAAACTGAGGATACAACTTCTTCAAACTAGACAATGATGGATGACCCAATCGACAATGTACGTCAAAGGGAGACAACACAGTTGAACAAGAAATGGATTTCGGCACCTGTGATTCAAGAACATAGAGACCCCCAGACTCAGAACCTTTACCAATAATCTGCTTCGTCGTAAGATCCTGAAAAAGACAATAATTGGGAAAAAATGAGACACAACAATTTAGAGTACGAGTAAGTTTACTGACAGATATTAGATTGAAAGAAAAATCAGGCAAATTTAAGACGGAACTAAGGGAAAGAGAAGATGTTGGGTTAACAGTGCCAGACCCTAAAACATATGAGGTAGACCCATCGGCTAAAGTAACTGTGGAACATTGGGTATGTGACTGAAAAGTGGAAAAGAGTTTAGAGTTACCTGTCATATGATCTGTGGCACCAGAATCAATGACCCATTTGGATGACGAAGAGAGGAGACACTTAGTGGTTTTACCTGACTCGGGGATAGTATTGATAGGAGGAGATGATGACTGAGATGGTGAAATAGTCTCGGAAGTGGCGATGTTGGCATACTGTGATCTTTTGTTCTTATTCTGAAGCTTCAAACAATAACGTACGGTATGACCGAGCTCATGACAATAAAAACATTCAACTTCCCCTTGCTTTAGGTCTCGACTATCGCTACTCCGATTGCGATTACTATGACTCCTATTCTTTTGGACGCGGCTAAGCAGAGCACCACTATCGATCGTGGCTGTCGGACCTGGATGAGACTTTTCAGTACGCAACACTCTTGTAAAGGCCTCTTTCAAGGAAGAGATAGCAGTCCCAGATAAAATCTGCGATTTGGCCCCTTCAAATTCGGGAGAAAGACCAGCAAGGAAACTCATGACCGCCAGTTGTTCACGCTGAGCCTGTTGTACCTTCACATCTGGACTAAACGGCAGTATAACATTAAGCTCATCATACACCTTCTTAAACTCTGAGAAGTAAGTGGTGAGAGAGCGATCTTGCATGGATGGATGATAAAATGCCTGGCACACATCATACATGCGAGACAAGTTTCCTTTGCCAGAGTATAAAAAATCTAAATAATCCATTAGATCCTTCACATAATCACAATGAGAAACTAGATCATTTACCTCACTGTGCATCGAATTCTTGATTTGGAGAAACAATTTTGCATCCTCCTTTAACCAGACTGATTTTGTCTCATCCTTGGGTGGATCATCAACCAAGTGGTTCTCTTTGTCGATGCTCCGCAAATAGAGACGGATCGTCTTACTCCAATCCATGTAATTAGAACCCATGAACTTATTCTCCGTAATTTTGGACATAACCGGAATGACATCAACGGTAGGTTTCGTTTCAGTCATCTTGCACCCGAATAATAGCAGAATCAAATAGTCAAGAACAGTGCAGTGAACAGTGAACAGTGATATTTGAACAGTGAACAGTGAACAGTGATATTTGAACAGTGAACAGTGCAGTGCACAGTGCAGGAACAGTGATCTTGGAAAATGACAGTTGTCAAGAAAAAAAAATTCTGACAGTACCACTTTGGTCGGAACAGTGAGTAGAAAAATCTGTAAAGAAGCGGCCGGGGCAAAAAGTGGCCGGAAATAGTGAAATAGAATCAAAGCAGCGAAAGACTGTTTTGAACAAAAATAATTCGAACGGGAAAAAAAAATTCCCAGCAACAAACTGATGAAAAAAAAACTTCAATGCTCTGATACCATGTTAGAAACCAAAGAAGTTCTATATTTCATGTCTTAGAAGAGAAGATTACAAGGCCTATTTATAATACTAATTCACCTAATCTATTAGTTGCCATACACCTAATTACACCTACTATACAACTCATATACATGTGCTAGCTATGATGTAGTACATGTGTATACATGTGCTAGACAACTTGTATTACACCTACTAAACAACTCATATACATGTGCTAGCTATGATGTAGTACATGTGTATACATGTGCTAGACAACTTATATCTCAACACTCTTTATAACCCAAGCTCTCATCTTGCTGAATAGTGCTGAAGTTTAGCACATGCGATAAATTGCATGGTATCTCCGGAGCATGGACACGTGAAAAATTGGATGGACCCTCAATAGACTGGGAGGTAAGGGAAGCTCATAATCAACCTCCCCAACTCGCCCCATCACCTCAAATGGGCTTATAAACCTAGGGCTCAACTTGCCCTTCTTCCCGAGTCTCATAATACCGTTCATCGATGAGACTTTCAAGAGAACCTTCTCGCCCACCATAAATGATACATAACGTGACTTCCGATTCGCGTAACTCTTTTGTCTGGACTATGCAGTGCAAAGTCTATCCTGGATCAACTTTACCTTTTCCAAGGCATCCCAAATCAGTACCATATAACTTAGCTTCGCCGGGCTCAAACCACCCGATAGGAGAACGACATCGCTGACCATATAAAGCCTCAAATAGAGCCATCTCGATGCTGGACTGAATACTATTTTTATAAGCAAACTCGGCCAAAGGCAAGAACTGATCCCACTATCCTCCAAAGTCAATTACATGTGCTCTCAGCATGTCCTCCAATATCTGAACTTCGCTCCAATTGCCCGTCGAACTGTGGATGAAATGTTGTGCTGAGCTCTACACGGGTCCCCAACTCACTCTGCACGGCTCTCCAGAAATGCGAAGTGAACTGAGGGCCTCTATCAGATATGATAGAAACAGGCACACCGTGCAACCGAACTATCTCCTGAATATAAACCTGGGACAACTTCTATGAAGTATAGGTTGTCGCAACCAGAATGAAGTGTGCCGACTTGGTTAACCTGTCGACAATGACCCAAACTATATCAAACTTCCGCAAGGTCCGCGGCAATCCAACTACAAAGTCCATAGTAATGCGCTCCCATTTCTACTCAAGTATAGTCTTCTACAAACGTAGGCCACCTGACCTCTGGTGCTCACACTTAACTTGATGGAAATTTAAGCACCTAACCGCATACTCAACTATGTATTTCTTCATTTGTCGCCGCCAATAATGTTGTCTCAGGTTACGATACATCTTCGTAGCACCAGGATGAATAGAATACCAGGAACTCTGTGCCTTCTCTAGAATCCTCTCCTTCAAGCCATTGACATTAGGAACGCATAAGCGACCCTAGAGTCGCAGAACACTATCCTCGCCAATAGAAACCTCCTTGGCACCACCCTGTAGTAACGTCTCTTTGAGGACTTCAAAATGCGCATCATCAAACTGCCGAGCCTTGATCTTCCCCAATAATGAAGACTCGGAAAAAACACATGCAAGAACTCAGTGGGGCTCTGAAATGTCCAACCTCACAAGTCTGTTAGCCAAGGACTGAATGTCCAAAGCTAGTGGCCTCTCCTCTGCTGAAATGAATGACAAGCTACCCATACTCTCTGCTTTCCTGCTTAAGGGATCCGCGACCACATTTGCCTTTCCCGGATGATAAGAATGGTGATGTCATAATCCTTCAGTAACTCAAGCCATCTACAATGTCTCAAATTAAGATCCCTTTTCTTGAACAAATGTTTTAAGCTGCGACGATCAGTATAAACCTCACATGATACCCCGTACAAATAATGCCTCCATATTTTAAGAGCACGACAATCGCGGCCAACTCCAAATCGTGCATAGGGTAATTCTTCTCATGAATCTTCAACTGACATGAAGCATATGCAATAACTTGCCCCTCCTGCATCATGACACAACCCAAGCTAACACGGGAAGCGTTGCAATAAACTATGTACATCCTCGAATCGGAAGGCAACACTAGAACTGGTGCTGTAGTCAAAATAGTCTTAAGCTTCTGAAAGCTCGCCTCACAATCATCAGACCAACAGAATGGAGCACCCTTCCGGGTTAATCTAGTCAAAGGTGCCGCAATGGATGAAAAACCCTGCACAAACCGGCGATAATAACCGGCTAACCCAAGAAACTCCTATTCTCAGTCACCAAAGTGGAACGTGGCCAACTCTGAACTGCCTCAATCTTTTTGGGATCTACCTTAATACCCTCTCCTGATACAACATGCCCCAAGAATGCCACTAACTATACCCAAAACTCATATTTGGAGAACTTAGCATATAACTTCTGTTCTCGCAACGTCTGAAGCACCACTCTCAAATGTTGCTCGTGCCCCCAGGCTATGTGAGTAAATAAAGATGTTGTTAATGAAGACAATAAAGAAGGAATCAATATAAGGCCTGAACACCCGTTTCATCAAATCCATAAACATCGTCGGGGCATTAGTCAAGCCAAAGGACATCACTAGAAACTCATAATAGCCATATCTAGTACGGAAGGTAGTCTTCAGAACATCTGAGTCTCGGATATTTACTAATGGTACCCCAATCTCAAGCCTATCTTAGAAAACACCCTGGCACCCTGCAACTGGTCAAACAAATCATCAATACGCAACAATGGGTACTTGTTCTTGATGGTAACTTTATTCAACTGGCGATAATCAATGCATATCCGCATAGCTCCATCTTTCTTCTTCACAAACAGTGCTGGTGCACCCCAAGGTGATACACTCAGTCTGACAAACCCCTTTGCCAATAACTCCTGGAGCCATACAGTATGGTAGGATAGATATAGGATGGGTACCTAGAGCCAAATCAATATAGAAATCAATATCACGGTCTGGCGGCATGCCTGGAAGGTCAGAAGGAAACGTATTGGCAAATTTCTGGACTACTGGCACTGAATCAATCATCAGAGACTCTACGGTGGTGTCCCGAACATATGCTAGATACACCAAACAACCATTCTCAACCAGATGTCAAGACTTCAAAAAAGAGATAACCCGACTAGATGTAATATTGGATGAACCTTTCCACTCAAATCTAAGCAACTCTGGCATTGCTCGAGTAACAGTCTTGGCATGACAATCAATGATGGCATGATATGGGGATAACCAGTCCATGCCCAGGATGACCTTAAAGTCAATCATATCAAGTAACAAAAGGTCTGCTCTAGTCTCGAAACCACAGAATGTAACCACACAGGACAAGTAGATCCGATCCACAAGAGTGGACACATAAATAGGAGTAGCCAAAGGCTCACGAGAAATATCCAAGAAATGAGCAAATAAAGATGACACATATGAATAGGTAGACCCTGGATCAAAATATTTAAGCATACCTACCGCATACAGATATAATACCTGTGATCACAGCATCTAAGGCCATTACATCTGGTCTAGCTGGAAAAGCATAGAATTTAGCTGGAGCACTGGCTGGCTGGCCTCCGCCTGGTTGAACAATAGCTGGCTGACCTCCCCCTTCCTGGACTCCACCTCTAGGACGGCCCATACCTGTCTGCCATCTGCCTCTGGCCGATCAGATAGTTAGTGCTGTAATCATAGGCTGATGACACTGCCTACTGCCTTGCTCCGAAGTCTGGGACAAAATCTCTTCATGTGACCCAAATCCCCACACTCGTAACAACTCCGCGGTGCCATAGGCTGATGTCCCGAAGTCCGACCTTGATGGCCTGAATACCCACTAAAAGAACCCTGGATGGCTGGTGGGCGGTATGAACTCTCTAGCATAACATTGAAATAGGGTCATGCTGGAGCACCCCGAGGAAGTGGTGGTACTGCTGGATATGTGGGCCTGCTAGGCAGACCCCTCCCAAACTGACCTCTTCCCCTAGCCAGGGCACCTCTAAACTCTATTAAGAATCGGGTCCGCTTGTCCTGTTGCATCTGCTCTCTACCTCTGTGGAGGTAGCCCTCAATCCTTCAAGCAGTCTCTACCACTAGCTGATAATCAGTACCCATCTGAACCTCCATGGCCATGCTAGCCCGAATACTGGGGTGTAACCCCGCAACAAATCTCCGCACTCTCTCTGCGTCCGTAGGAATTATCATAAGTGCATGGCGAGACAACTCAGAAAATCTCACCTCATAATCGGTCACAGACATCTGGCCATGCTCGAGCTGCCAGCGAAGTCTTCTTCCCTATTTTCATGTTTTCTCTATCTCTTCCATCTCTCTTATTTTCTTCTCACCAGTCGCGATTCCACCTAGAACCCCATCCAAAATCAACTCTCATAGCCCTTCTCACCCAAAATCAAAGCCCTTCATCATCTCTCTCCCCTCCCCTGCCTCTGTATGTCACGACCCAAAAATCATTAAAGATCGTGATGGTGCCGCACACCACTATCAAGCAAGCCAACAATAAATACTTTATTTGGTTCTCATTTCAATATTTCAAAAACCATATTTTCCTTCAATTAAATAGTAAGAGATGGGATTTACAGAATAAATAATAATATTTTTAATAATTCTAGTACAAGACAACCTATAATCGCCCCAAAATCCAGTGTCACAAGTGCATGAGCATCAACTAGGAATATAAAATAAAATATAGCATCTGTCCGAAATACAAATTGGACATGAGAAATATAAATACTCTGAAGGAGAGTCTGGTGGTTGCGGGTCATAATATGGAGTGCAACGCACCTAAGTCCCCGCATGTATACACGCATCTGCTCTCACAAGGCCACTAAACATATATGTACCTGCACAAAAATGTGCAGCAAGTGTAGTATGAGTACGTTAATCCACGTATACCCAGTAAGTATCTAGCCTAACCCTGGATGAGTAGTGACGAGGGGTCGACATTGGCACTCACTAGTGGTCCAATAATATCAGGTACAGTAAAAGGGTAAATAAACACGAGGCAGAGTAAATAAATGAAATAAACAAGCATAAAACATGTGATACAAATTCCCCTCTTTATAATGAACTCATAATGACCATTAGAAATTTCGTCCTTAACCGGAGCACACATATCAATGTAGTGGATCTCATCAAATATATTGTCATAATCCAAATTAGGAAAAACTCACAGATACATTGGATTCTTGTCAAATAGTACGCACGATTCCATGAGGATATGATATAGGAAATACCGAGGCGTACATCTCGATCCAACATAAATATTTAAACCGTACATTGTCGAGGGTCGAACGGCACGAACCATATATGCATCTATTAACCTACCGAGGTGAACAACCCGATCCCATGAGAGTGTGGTACATAAATCCTACCGAGGCAAACGACCCGGTCCCATAAGATGTGAAATACATAATCCTGCCGAGGCGAACATCCCGATCCCATTAGAATAAGAAGCTTTGACGAGTCCTTGACCCCACTCACAAATAAATGTGTGAGTTGTTTATTAACAAAAACCTTTCAATGAAACATATATATCACGGAAACATGCTGTAAGCGGAGTAATTATTCGGTGACTAATCATGAACTCATGAAGTCTCTACAATAGCAAGCCCCATCTCAAGTAGAAATGTAAAACAGAGGAATTTAATAGGCGAGAGACTACTCAAATAGTACAGCTATAGCATGATCTGAACCTAAAACTAACTGGACAATACCATGAATGTAGCTACACACGGCTCTCGTCACCTTGCATGTACGTAGCCCCCACAACAAGTATCACACATCAATATACAACACCTAGGGGTAATTTCCCCCTCACAGGGTTAGACAGGAGACTTACCTCGCTCTGAAGTTCCATAACCGGCTCCAACATCGCTCTAACACCTCAAACCGGTGTCCGTCGCTCCAAAACTAGTCAAGCAATGTGCAAGTAATAAAAATATACTCTAATACTCATAATAAATTAATTTATAACAACTCCCAACTCCGCTCGAAAAAGTCAATAATGTCAACCCTCGAGTCCACATGCCGGTATTATTGAAAATAAATATTATTCATAACTCATATGGTCTATATCTAGAAATTCATCCAGTTTCATCCATGAATCGAACCTCAAATAAAGGATTTACCGTTTTTCAACTTTGGGGCTCAAAATCCTAATTTTTACAATCCAAACACGAATAAAAATAGAAACCAATAGAAATAATCATGGAGAAACATCAAAATAAAGGTCAGATATTTATCCCCTTTTTGAGACGAGAACAATGCTGCAAATATCACCTCAAACGGAGCTCTAGAACTCAAGATTTTCCCAAAATACTAAAATTTTTGGTTTAAAACACCATCCGTGCGATTTTTCTTCATCGCCTTTGCGGGAGACCTTCACGTTCATGAAGAGAAATTTTTCACGTTGACTGGTCAACCCAAAAATCCTTCTTCTCGTTCGCGGAACCTCTCTCGCGTTCGCAAAGAACAAATCTTCGCACCAGAAACTAACAATTTTATCCGATACGAAAATGGGCATAACTCTCTCATATGTCATCGAAATTCTAAGATTCTTGCTCCTATTATTCTGTCATTACGATACAGATCTAATGGTTCAATCCAATACAAATAAAAGGTCTTTTTTCAATATAGTGCATTTTATTCCCAAAGAAATGACGCCGAAACATCAAATAAGAGCGTGACACAACCCAAATACCCCAGAAACACACCCGAGGCCCCCAGGACCCCGTCCAATCACATAAACCAAACATAATACGGACCTGATCGAGGCCTCAAATCATATCAAACAACATAAAAATTATGAATCGCACCGCAATTCAAGCTTAATAAACTTTAGAACTTTAAACTTCTACATTCGATGCCGAAACCCATCAAATTACGTCTGACTGACCTCAAATTTTACAGACAAGTCACATTCGACATTACGGACCTACTCCAACTTTTGAAATCAGAATCTGACCCCGATATCAAAAAGTTCACTCCCCGTCAAAATTCTCAAAACCCTTCAAATTCCTAACTTTCGCCAGATGACCCCGGAATGACCTACGGACCTCCAAATCCACTTCTGGATGCGCTCCCAGTACCAGAATCACCATACAGAGCTATTCCTATACTTGAAATCCCAAACGGAGATTGATAACATGGCAATACACCTCAATCCAAATTTATGAAATTCTTCCAAAATGCCAACTTCTACAATAGGCGTCGAAACGCTCCCAGTTATCCAAAATCCAATCCACACATATGCCCAAGTGCAAAGTTATCATAAGAACCTATTGCAACCTTCACATTCCGATTTCGTGGTCGTTTACTCAAAAAGTATACTTTAATCAATTCTTCCAACTTAAAGCTTTCGAAATGAGAATTTTCTCTTTCCAAATCAACTTCGAACTTTCCGAAATTCAATTCCGACCACACATGCAAGTCATAATACCTGAAGTGAAGCTACTCAAGGCCTCAAACCGCCGAACGATGCGCTAGAGATCAAAACGACCGGTCGGGTCTTTACATTGTAGCTGGCCGCTGATGCCACTGTTCCGCTCCACTATTGCTTCCTCTGACACCACTGCTCCGCTACTGCCACCTACTGCTATTATCACCCAAAATCAAACCCCCTCTCTTCTCTTTGAAGGTTAATTATCTTTATTTTGTATTTTAAGTAATTTTAATTCTTTCAATTGTACAAATTAGGGTTTAGTTAATGTTTCATAAGATTTAGGATTTACTCCTACTGATTTTGTTTATGCTAGCATAATATATGTTACAAGATTATGATTATTCTAGGGTTAGCTAATTTTAATTCTTTCAATTATATTGATTATGATTATGCTAGGGTTTAGGATATTGTTCTCTAAGATTCAATTCGTATTAATTATGATTAATACAAATTGAGGTTGGTCACATAGTGGGTTAATTAATTCTAATTGAATGAGTTAGTCTCATTATGATTAATGGTCTAATTGAATTTTAAAAAAAAAATTATTCAGGTATATATATGAACTTTCAAATTAATAAGCACTGAAATTATTTAAATTAGTTATATTGTAACCAAATTTATTATGTAACTTAATTCTATAAATTAATTTGAATTATGATTAATAAAACCTGTAATTTATTTATTCTTTATAAAGATGGAATATCATAGTTGGATGTATAATAGGAATTATCCTAATCACCGGTTTTTTAGGGAGGATTTTATTGAAGGGGTTAAGGAATTTATTAAGCATGCAATGTCACTTGAACCGTTTTAGATTGAAGGGATGATTAGGTGTCCTTGTGTGAAGTGCAAGTGTTTGCATTTTTTTTGGATTGGAGGATGTTAAGACTCATCTTTATAGAAAAGGGTTTATGGATAATTACTTTGTGTGGACTAGTCATGGAGAGATTGATGGTAGTGATGGTGTACTTTATAACGTAGTTGTTAGTGAAAGTAGTAGGTCGGTGGGGAATAACATTCAACATCCTAGATACCATGAAATGGTTACAGATGCTTTTGGGATGCACTTCGATTTTGAAACCCATGAAAGGCTGAAAAACCTCTTAACGAAGAGGCGAAATATTTTTATGAACAGTTAGAGGCTGCTAGCCGTCCACTAAGGGACGGGAGTATGCACTCTCAGTTGTCTGTTGCGGTTAGATTATTAAGTATCAAATTAGATATCAATATTTCTCAAGAGGGAATGGATTCTTTCATTGGCCTTATGAGTGAACTAGTTGACCCAGCTTAAAACATACCCGAAGTCTATAAGGCTAAAAGATTGGTTTCTAATTTAGGACTCTCGTCTATGAGAATCAATTGTTGTGAAGATGGTTGCATGTTGTATTATAAGGTGATGTATATTTAGAAAGTTATAAATTTTGTGAAAAAACTCGTTTTAAGCGCATTTCCAGCGGGAAGAAGGCTGCTATGAAGTCGATGCATTACTTACCTCTTATTCCTAGATTAAAGAGATTATACGCATGGATGAGTTCCGCTTCTCATATGATATGGCACTAAGAAAATATAAGGCCGCCCGGTTTTATGTGTCATCATTCAAATAGGGAAGCTTGGAAGCATTTTGATAGGACGTATCCGGATTATGCTATTGAATCAAGGAATGTTCGGTTGGGTTTGTGTGCTGATGGTTTCATGCCATTTTCTGTTTCTGCAACACTATATTCATGCTGGCCGGTCTTTATTACGCCTTATAATCTTCCGCCTGAAATGTGTATAACTAGTTCATATATTTTTTTAAAATTGTGTTATTCTCGATCCCCGCAATCCAAAGAGTTTGATTGATGTATATTTTAAACCTCTGATTGATGAGCTTAAACAATTGTGGTATGATGGAGTTGAGACATATGATATATCAAATAAGCAAAATTTCAACTTGCGTGCTAAATTAATGCGGACCATTAATGATTTTATTGCGTATAGAATGTTGTCTGGGTGGATGACTGCCGGAAAGTTAGCATTTCCTTGATTCATGGAAAATGGTAAAGCGTTCACTTTAAGACGTGTCCGAAAGCAGTCATGGTTTCATTGTCATCGTCAGTTCTTTCCAGATGATCAAGAGTTCAGGAGGATGAAGAACGCATTCAAAAAAATACAATTGAACAAGATTTTGCACCTCCAATTTATTCCAGTGAGGAAATTTGGGAGAGGGTTTAGAACTTCACTAAAGTTACCGAGGCCCAACCTTCTAGATTTCATGGATATGGTGTTACTCATAACTGTAAAAAATAGATCATATTTTGGGAGTTTCCATGTTGGAAGGATAATCTTCTCCGACACAATCTTGATGTCATGCATATTGACAAGAACTATTTTGACAATTTGTTCAACATAGTGATGTATGATAAGAATAAGATAAAAGATAACCCCAAGGCTAACTAAACATTCACTTTAGAACAAAGATGACCGATTTTTGAGTGGGTTACAAACCTAAAGATGCCTGAGGGCTATGCTTCGAACCTGGGAAAATATGCCGATATGGTTGAGGGAAAATTGACTCATATGAAAAGTCATGACTGTCATATCTTCATGGAAACCTTAATCCCTATTGCATTTTGTGGTTTACCTAAAAATATATGGAAACCCATCTCAAAGATAAGTTTGTTCTTCAAAGACTTATGTTCTACCATATTAAGGGAAAACATTCCTGTAATCATTTCTTCATGGAGACTCACATCTGGAAGAAGAAGGCACCGACAAATCCAAATAGATAGGTCGAGAACTGCATGGAGACTGTATATGTTAGTTTCATAACTACTATAAATGTTTAAAATATTATATAGTTAATAATTTTCTATCTTCTAAAGAAAGGGTCACTACAAGATTAATGTGGAGGAGTACAATCAAAGTTTGCCACCAAATGAGCAAGAGCGACCACTCCTTTCAGACGAAGACGAGCAGAGGATATGGTTGGATATTGTCGGTGGTCCTAATAACGTGATAGCATACGACCTTCTAGAGAGTTCATTTCAGCGCTACATGGCTAGATTGCAAGGTATAAGGACTTCCGCCCAAGGCGAGGCAATTGATCGGTCGACTATCTCGTCTATGAAAAAAAATATCACAAAGCTGACAGCAGAGCTTGAAGAGACAAAGGCTAGAGAACAAAAGAGAGATGAACAATTTGGTACCCTTCAAGTTCAACTAGAAAAGAAGGACGAACAATTTAATCTCCTTCAAGGTCAGCTAGCCAATCTTCTTGCTAGTGGTGCTTTTTCAATTACCCGGTCTCGTGAGCCTTCCCCATGTGCTAATCCTTCTCGTCATGATCCTTTGAACCATGCCAACGATGAAGGTTCTAGTAGTGATGATGGAGATTATGCAACCTAAAATACTCATTGAATGGTGTATATTTCTAAACAAAGTCTTGAATTTGTCAAGATGATTCTATTGTTGATATTATTTTGTTATTGAACATTTATATAGTTGTTGTTGTGGTTGGCGTTGTTGTTGTTATTAGTGTTGTTATTGTGGTTGTTATTAGCGTTGTTGGTTAATTGTTGTTGTTCTTGTTGTTAGTTACTTAGTTAATTGTTGTTCTTGTTGTTAGCTAATTGTTGTTGTTATTGGTTAATTATGGTTGAATGCCAGCAATGTAATGCTGCCATTATAGGATGGATATTGGTTGTAAATTGCAGGTGGTATAGCTTAAAAGCAGGCATATTCTGCCCGATTTTTACCCAGAAAATCGGCCGAAATCGGTCGAAAGTACCATTTTCCCCAGAAATTCAAAATTTCCAACCGAATTCGGTTGGAAATTTTAAATTTAAATTTATTTATTTAAATAAATAATTATATATTTAAATAAAATTATTAATATTTAAAATTTCGACCGATTTCAGTCTATATTTTAAAATTAAATAATATTTTTTAATTAATATTGATCGATTTCGGTCGGTAAATACAGTTTGGTTGTCAATCAACACATTGAATAAATCGACCGTTTTTGGTCGGAAAATTTCGACCAATTTCGATCGCAATGCCTTAGTGACCATTGTTTTTCCGACTAATTAAAAGCAGTCGAAAATCGGTCGCTTTTTACAATTTTTGATCGATTTCGGTCGGTTTTCCTGAACGAAATTAGCCAGTTTTTTAGTAGTGTGAGTAAATTCAGCTAATCCCTTATCCCAAAAAATGCATTATGATTAATAATGGATCACATACCTTTTAAATAATAAAATATAAGCTCGCAGTACTTAAAAACTATTTCAAAGAATACTTTCAATTTCATTTGTCATAATATTTGTATTTCAATCTATTCAAAACATAAATTAAAGTAAACTGTTCTTTTTACACTAAAAAAATAGGGTATTTGTAGTGGATATTTTTCGTATAGCAACGATTTTAACCACCATAATATGCACTAATGGCAGCTTGAAAAATAGATGCGATCCCGTCGGCCGACAAACATATTACGACGATTTTCCAGAATTGTTGTGATATACATAAAAAACCGCCATAATATGGGATTAGTTAATGTGGCCTTTTATTTTATTTGTTGTGACAGTTAGAAACTGTCCGAATTGTATCTGTATACAAGTAAAATCGGGGCTAATGAGCACCCCGATTTCTTGGGGGGGTAAACGAAGCAAGGACATAATTACATGGAATCAGAATCGAAGCTAGGAACCTCTCATGCTAAGGTCCGAACAAAGCGCTTACCAAAGGAGCCATCGAGACCGCGCCCCTAGATCCGGTTCAAGCTCCAAGACCTCGAAAAAGCATTACCAAACAGTTGCACACGACTAATGAAGGGCCGTGATATCCGCGCCCAATCGGATATCACAGCGTGAATCTCGGCCCGTATCGACAGCAAATAAGTGATTAACAAAAAAAAAAGATTTTTACCTTTCTTAGAATAGTACTAGGGATGAAACTCTCCTACTATATAAAGGAGATGATTTTTCTTCAATATGGACACTGTAATATGCATATCATGGCAATAGAAACTTGTTTTTTCTGCTTCTAAAGTTATTTAAAGTTCTTATTTTTTGCTCATAGTTCTTCATAAGTATTTGGCTTCGAATCGAGGGCAGAACAATCACTAAGCTCAGATCCGAGCTCAGACCTAACACCACAACTGGTTTGGTTATTTATTCTATCTTTAATTCACTTATTGAATATTATTGATCACTTGTATTGAATTAATCCACATATCTTTAAAATCGCATATAAATTCAATTGTTATCCATTTTCGAGGGTAAATAGTTTAGCGCCCACCATGAGAATAAGGAAAATAGTGGTGGTTTGATACAAATATCCATAACATACTCTATTTTACACTTGTTCTTTAAGGTCTCAATTTCAAGTCATCTTAAAAATATCAAACTCTCAATCCGCTCACTTGAACGTTGAGGATGGGTCTGGCGATCATGGCAAAAACAACAACCTAGTATTGATATCCAATTTTTCCCCGTATATTTTTATATACAAAATAATTTTAAAATAATTAATCTATATATATATATATATATATATATATATATATATATATATATATATATATATATATATATATAAAAGTATGTCCAAGTGTTTTATTATTTTTTTTCCAATTTTTAAAAGATTTTAAAACCAATTTATTACCCTATTTTAATAGTATAAAATCAATAATTATTTTCAAAAATTATCATTTTGTTGATTCAGTTATTGTATTCTAATATTTACACCAAAATATAGCCCAGGTAATTTTGGCACATTTTTATAAATTAATTTGGTATTTTTAAAGCTAAATTGCGCTAAATTGAAATTTTAGCCTATTTTAAGATTTAATAGCATTTATGATTACAAAATTGATTCCAGCATTTTTAATTTAATTTCTATATATTTTTTAATTAATTTAGCACCTTTAATTTATTTTCAAAAATCATTTTCTATTTTTATAAAATAAAAAGGGAAAAAGCGGCTATTTAAATACTATCCCTATTTCGTTTTAATTATAGACAAAATTGACCACCCCAGTAACCCAATTTCAAATTTAAAATTACTCGGTCCAATTACAATTTAACCCGACCCCTGATCCATTTATCCAACCAGCCCGGCTCCCCTTTTGATCTAGGCCATTGATCATTTTGATCAACGACCACGATTCCCCCTTACCTTTTTTAATCTCCCAAACCCCCTAACCCTAATCCATTTCACCTGAGACGCCTCCTTGAAACCCTTACCTCTCTCAGATGCTCTCGAACCTTCCTTAACCCTAGCCGCCTTTAATCGCTCCCACCTCGAAACCCACCGAAAACCATGGCTTCTCCAGCCATGGAAGTCTTATATTCACCTCTTATCACCCCTATGTGCTCGATACTTGAAGAATCGAGGCCAGACCTTGAAGTTCTTCACTCAGATCTTTGCCGACTCAAGGTTTCCGGCCATCTCCAGCCTTGCTTCGGTGTATCGTGATTGTTTGAGTTTGATTCCGACCTCTCCAACTCAGGTCAATAGCCATTCAAGGCCTTTCTTATTTTTTAGGGTTCTTCTGAAACCCTAACCTTTCAAGGTTTTCTCCGATTCATTTTAGATTTGTTGTGTATCTATGCTCTACTTGAGTTTTGAAATGATTTCCCTAATTTTTCTTTTAAAAACTACCTTCAAACCCCTTCTTTTCCGATTTAGGGTTTTATGGAAAGTGTTTAAGTGTTTTATGATTTTTCTTCTTTGTTATTCGTATTGTTTCTTTTACTGTGTTTCCTAAGTCATGTTCTCGCATGCTTTCTACTGTGTTCTTACGCTTTTTCTTTTACCATGTTCTTGTATGTTCATTTACTGAATTTTATACTTCGTTCTTGAATGTTCTTTACTGTGTTCTATATGATCCACACTTGTGTTTCTTCTACCATATTTTTCATATTATATTCTCATGTGCTTTCTACTATGTTCTGGTATTTCTTCTACTATGTCCTGTTATACTATACCTTTCTACTGTGTTCTTTGCTATTTTCCTTCTACTAATCCTTGCTTAGGTTTCTTCTGAGAAAAAACTTTCTTGAGCATGTTTCTTCTACTCTTTCTGCTGTGTTTCCCTGTTTTCTCATGGGTTCCTGAGGGAAACCTCTGAGCCTGTTTCAACTATTTGTCTTCTCATCTATGTACTTAATTCAGGCAGAAACCCTAAAGTTTGGGGGTTCTGCCAGGTTTGATCATATATTTAATTGAACTAGGGTTTTATTGTAAAACCCCCCAACTCTTTTAGTCTCTGAACAAAGTCTGGACATTTGTTTTCATACAATGTTGAACCTCTTGCTAGACTCTTTTACACTAGAGTTTCTACTGATTTTACAATGGCTCGACAAATTTCTTTCATGTTTAATGTGTTTGTATGCTTTATATGTGAAGAATCCTTCTTCAAAAGGGTTTTCAAACTAGTGATTGATTCAGAATACCTTTTTAATAGGTCTAATTGATTGTTTGCTGATTTTTTCTTAAGTTAAAACCTTTTCCCTTTTTCTGACTTGGTTCATTCATAACAAATCTTTGACCTCTGATTTCTTGGTTGTTGATTGATTTTTCTTTCCTTAAAGTGTACAACCGTGTATTTCAAAAACCCTGTCCCTAAATAACCTTTATGTATTTTTCCTCAATTGCATGCTTTACACAAATGTTTGGTTAATTTCTTTTCTTAATTGGTTTTACCCGTTTTGAATCTAAATCCCTTAATTAAGGGAAACCTTGTGTAATTTATTTACAATCAGTATTCAATTATTTTCTTACCTTATTTTCTCATTACTTTCACACTGTAAATACTTGACTCTTTAACATGAAGCACACACGATTAACACACTTTAGACTTCACAATCTCACAATATCTCACGCTTAAAGTATTTTGTCTTCCTGTTTGCACTTTGGCTTTTACAAGACTACTGATTTTCTTACTTGTTTCCTTGAAACTAGTATGTTCTAATTTAATTTCAGTATCACCCCAATGTATTTACTTACAGTCTTTATATCCATGTCTACTTCACTGGCAATGTAGAATTAAATATTTAATTTAGTTTGCTTGTGTTCTACTGCCTGTTTCTACTGTGAATCTTTGCTCCCTATACCATTATCCCTTATGTGCTGTGAGTTGTAGTTTGAAACATGGCAATATGCAAGTTATTGCCTATGGTTTGAATTGGATCCCCCTAAAGGATCTTAACTTTTAATCAATGTATTCTAACAAGCTTATGGGGTAGGCCAACATTCTTCATTGCTGAGTATAGCCCACCAGCATGTCTTTGCTTTTCCTTCACTACCTCCCCATTCCCTATTCCCCTATGTGTATCAATGTGAATTATTTCCCTTTTTCATTTCCGCTTTTTAGAATTCTGCACTTACACTCCCTCTTAGTTCCTAAGTCATATCCCCCTCACGTGAGCCTTGCCTTGGGACCCTGAACTCCCTCTGAACTTGGACACTTGAGGGCTGGCCCTTCCACACTGCACTATGGCTTAATCCTGTAATACATTTGGGTGTGAGCACTGCCCGAAGTCCACATGAGGCTCTTAGGGAACTCTGACACATCCAAATGAGAGAAAGGCTTTGAGTATTGATCTCTTGGAGTTGGTTCATCTCATATTTCAGGCAGGGAGTCTGAATTAGGCTCCCCTTGGTTGTACTTTTAATTTCTGATGTAATTTTTCTTTTTATTCCATTCTAGGCTGTAATAACTTGTAAAAACTATTGGGGATGGCTAGTGAAAAGGGAAGGGGTAACCATGCATATATATAGGTAGATAACTTACCTATAGGAATTTCTAATTCCTGCACTTTTCATCTAGATACCATGTCTATAAGAATTACTGCATTTCATATAGTTATCATGCCTATAAGACTTATGTATTTTCATCTAGTTATTATGCCTATAAGACTTATGCATTTTCATCTAGCTACCATGTCTATAAGAATTTCTGCATTTCATATAATTATCATGTCTATAAGACTTATGCATTTTCATATAGTTACCATGACTATAAGAATCTTGCATCTTTCATGTAGATACCATGCCTATAAGGAATTCTACACTCTTATATTATATTATGTCTGTAATTAATAAAAAAATCTGAATCTCGCACATGCATTTAGAAAACATGTCCATAGGCCATTCTGAATCTCGCATATGACCCTGTCACTAGGAAAATGTGTTTATAGGCCTTAAATAATCTATCGCATTTAGATATCATGTTATAGGTTTTCTACATCTTCACTATGTCTACACAAGTGGCTAAAACTAACAACGTGTAGAAAGCATGCCTACAGGAATTAATAATCAAGTCTGAAACATTTTGTCCGCCTATAAGTAACAAAAATGTCTATCAATTGCAGAATTTGTACTTCTCCTATTAGAACTGTCAACCTTTTCCTAAATCAAGCTGTAATCATTTCATACTCTTATTTCTGAAATCTGTAGATATCATGCCTATAGGTTTTCGTCTATCACTTAGGTAAGCCTTAGAGTGAAAGTTAAACTGCACCAGTCTTTATTAATTACAACCAGCGGGCAGGTCTACTTCCGACTTTTTATCTGAAAATATGTGATAAATCAGCATGCTTTAACTTTTAAGTTTAATTAGACCCTAATCAGTACGTGCAAAACATGCTAAACTATATGCTTTCTTTGATCTAAGGAGGTCTGTTTGAGCCTTATGTGTTTGAATGTTTTTCCCATATTTGTTCTATGTGTTTTTTATTGTCGCCTTAGAATTTTATCCTTTCAAAACTATAAAACCCCATACCTCTTCCCTTTAGGAATAGTAGTCCCAAATGCCTCTGGGACTGATAGGAATGGGGCGGGTAATAGTATGCAATAAGTAAAACGAGACCATTACGCGTTTAATACCTTAACGGGGTGGGGAAGGGTAGATATGGATATGATGACCATACGATAACACCACGTATATAAGTGGTTACCGGGTGTTGTGTGGGGTGATCCATATTATTTGTAAACCTAGGACCCCCTCTCTTTTACTTGTTTATTTCATTGTTTATTTTCAAGTTTATTCAAACCATTTTTTCTCAAAATTCAGCTTTTCTTTTGTTTCTTTTAACTTTATCTATTTGTAACCATTATGTGAAAATCCCCACTTATTTGAAATCTCTACTTGCTTACATGTTATTTGTACTTAAAGTCACAACGATAGTTTGGCCGGAAAACATACTAGTGGATTCTAAGAGGTGCCTAACACCTTCCCCTTAGAATAATTTCAAGACCTTACCCAATCTCTGGTTACCCAAACAAAACCCTTTTTAGTGTCCTAATGCACTTAAATTATTAGGTGGCAACTCTTCAACTCTCTTAAACCCAATTCCCAAAAGGGAACGAGTTGTCCTTCTAATTGTCATAAACCCGATTTCACAAGAAAAATGGGGCTCGACACGTGGTACCTAGGAATGAGGTACCCCCTACTGATCCCAACGGGGTCCCTATCGTAGACCCAGTTGATGCTAACTCACATGTGGCCATCAATGACAACCTTCCTACTGACCCCAAAAATAACGTTCGCACAGGAGCTCGGCCAACGGCTCAGGAAGCACCCAAAGGCGAAGGCGACGAGGTCAGTCTACAATTGATCTTCGAAATATTATAGGCTCAGCAGGCGGCGATAGCGCATCTGTAAAGCCAAAGCCGCGCCCCCAGCAGAAGTGAGCCCGAACCGCCCCGAGAAAGCACCTGAAGAAATGAGCAGATCACCGCAAGGCCAGGCAAAGCCGAGTCTTGTGTCAGCCCTGAAGTAATGAAAATGCTATATGCATCAATTAAATGAGTGGAATCTAGTAAAAAGAAAATCGAGGCAAATGAAAAGAAGGTAGAGATGTACAATTCACGAGTTAATCAAATCCTAGGAGCGCCTCCGATATTGAATGGCCTAAACTCCAAGAAATATGACCAAAAGCCTTTCCATCTGAGTGCGACACCGAAACCAATCCTGAAGATTTTATATGCCCGATATTCCAAAATATAACAGAACCACAAATCTAAATAAGCATGTGACCTCTTACACATGTGCCATCAAAGGTAACGATTTGGAAGAAGACGAAATCGAGTCGGTGTTATTAAAGAAGTTTGGGGAAACTTTGTTAAAATGAGCGATGATATGGTACCGCAACTTGCCCCCAAATTCCATTGATTTATTTATTGTGCTCGTAGATTCTTTTGGAAAAGCTCATGTCGGGGCCATCAAGGTCGAGACCAGAAAATCAAACCTTTTCAAAGTTAAACAAAGGGACAAGGAGATGGACTTGCCTCCGGTTGCAGACGATTGGGCCGTTCAAGAATTTACTCAGGGACTCAACCCTCAATGCTCCTTGGATTTGCATCAGCTGAAATTAAACTTGGTAGAATACCCGACAATAACTTGGGCCAACATCCACAACACATACCAACCAAAAATCAGAGTCGAGGATGACCAACTCGGAGCCCCTTCCGTATCCATTTATCCTATCAGAACCGAAGACATGTGTTACAACCCATGTTTTCGTATGTGAAAGTACACCATAAATAAATTAATGGAAGCTTAGAAATGAAATGTTACATCCTGTATTTTCGAACATTAAAGTTTCGTCATAAGTTAATTGACGCAAGTTCGGGAATAAATTTTTTTTAGAATATAAGCATTATACTATTTCAAAAAAGTGATGAGTAAATTTGTGAAGTGAGAGGGTAAGCAAATCGATGAAAATGAGTTTCATCGAAGTTTGACATTTTCGGATAAAATACGGTCTGAGCTATAATACTCGGTATTTATGGACTAATAACATATAAGGTACCCCATGGCCATGATAGCTGTCACACCTCCTTTTTACGCACCCACCCCGGAGGATAAATGTATAAGGGAGTTTTTTCTAATTTAAAGTGACATTATTCGAAATGAGATTATTTATTTGTTTCAGAATCGCCACTTGGGAAAGGTTTGGCTTTTGGTGTCCCAAGTCACCGGTTTATCTCGAATCCCAAATCGAGGAAATTTTCGACTTCCCAAATGGAGTCTGCGAACCAGAAATTCTAAGTAAGGAATTATGTTGACCCGAGGGAAGGTGTTAGGCACCCCCGGATCCCGTGGTTCTAGTACGGTCGCTTAAACTATTATAAATGGCTTACTATCTGATTTTAATACATGTTATCCTATAGTGCTATTTTAAAGATTATTTACCGCTTTATTATTATTATTATTTTTTATGAGAATTGCAATGTCGTGAAAACATATCTCGAACCACGTCACATCAATGTACCCGTGGTTGTCAACACATTTCGACTTCGTTGAGATTTGGATTTGGGTCACATAAATGTACACCCGAATTTAAGAAAAGTAAATTATTAAAAACGTGCGCCTAAAGATGCTAGCGCATTATTATTTTGGGAAGGGTCGTGAAATTCGCTAAACGGCCCATCCCGATATCTAAGTATTTTTAGTATGCACTTATGAGGGACCCGCGGTTTTTGCATTTTGTTTGGGCGAGGCTCGTCTCATTATTTTATTTAAAAGGGTCAAACCGAAAGCTACTATGATTTGCTATTTTTATTTGTTTCTAAAATAAAAGAAGAAGTCCTAATTAATTTGTTACTGGATTAAAGCAAACCGGCAGGAAAATTATACCCAAGTCTATATCAAAAGAATAGCCAATCACAGGTCTTGACCCAGGTCCAAACAGAAAGGGATTCCAGAACTTGGACTTGGGCCTGACTAAATCTCCGTCAGTTCGAACAGGCTATCAAACCTTGGCTAACGCATTATGCAGACTTCTAGTTCACAAATGGAAATATGCTAAACTTCTTCAAATTATTCTAGCATGCGTTCACTGATTTTTGTAATAAAAGGCCGGTAGTATGTGCTTATTTCAATCAATAGGACACTAATTGTTTTATTTCCCATTTCATACTCAAAACTTCCTACCCAATTATTTACCGATGGGTTGCTAGATGTTATTTAAGGAAAGAAAACAACTGGAAGCTCAAACTGAAATCAACATGATAGTCACAAGCGCAGGCTTTTAATGAATAAACTAAACGATTCAACTATATGATCTTTTCTATACGAAGAAGCTAGCAATTCGAATCCAAAGCAGTCCATGAATTTCGGAATAATAACATTGTTACACTAATGCTCACATTACTGATTTCAAAATTGGATTACTGAAACTAGCTTATTAAGTTGCAAAACCATTTGAACATTTTTTTTATTCTTTATTACTAAAGACAAATTAGGCTACCATAACTTACACTATACAAGCAATACCAATTAACTAAGGAATAATGAATCCAACAGTCACAATTTTAAACTAGATAGTCCTCATTTCAGTTCAAATTTCAGTTTGATTATACAAGGCCAATGCAAATGAAAGGCAAAACTAAATAAGCATGAAATGTCTAATATCTACTCCAATATGGCAACTTGAATACGCAAATTTTTGAATAGCATCTGATTTCAACTTCTTAGTTCAAAAGATTACATCAGCGGGTGTTTCGAATGTGTACCTAGAATATTGAAACACCAATAAGAAGAAAGAGGAAATCAGCTACAACAACAGTTCCAACAATTAAACAACAGTCCGCAACAGCAATTCAAGTTAAATTCAAGGCACGAAAGAGTTTGGAAAACCAAAAGAATTGGTAGAACAGCCCCAAAAAAAATACCAGACCTTAAATTTGAACTCAAGGACTGAAATGCAGACAACCAGTTTTCTTTTTGATGAAACAATAGCCTTTCTTTACTCTTAAAACTAAAATACTTAACAGCTTTTGATCTCCAAGAAATGATCTACCCAACTCCTAAAAATGATGTCACTTTGTGTGTGTTCAAACCTTGAAGGTTGACAACTTTCAGAACTTTCTTCCTTAAGGTCTTAGCTCTCAGAATTTCAGAGTATTTTCTCAGTGTGTCTGTGTGTATGTGTGTCTGTGTGTCTCTCTTCTGTCTATCCGAATGCCCCTAATGTCTAAAAGAACTCCCCTTATATCTTTTTTTTTTCAAACTCTTTTCCTTTTCTGATTTTAGGCTACTAGTGGACACTAAATTGACTTATTTTAAGCCTTAAAATCAGAAAGTTGTCCTCCACTACTAGTTGTCTTCTTAACTATTTAATCTCACTTATCCTTGTCTCAATTAAGTCCACTATTAAACCTTAAGTATTCAGCAGCCCTTAAACAAATTATTCAAGTGATTTAAATCCCCAAAACACCCCTGAAAATACTGCATTCACTACTTATCAGCTATAACCAAATTCGTCTAATTAATTAGTTGAACTACAACACCTATAATTAATTCAAACTTATCAATTCAATCAGCAATTCAAGCTAGAAACTTAGATTGTATCAAATAGCATCAAAGTAAATACCAATGAATCAGAATTCAATCATATTGAACTAAAAAAAAATTGACTGACACAGATACATGGGAATAATCAACTATATTTGGAACACATCACAATTCTAAATTAACCTTAAATAAAATGTAGAAACACGGAAAATAGACTGGACGAAGCGTTGGAGTTGAGAACAAAACAATTGTCACCAAACAACTTTGACGAGGAAAACTGACTTCAGACATGAACAGATTAACCGACGAAACTATTTAATCCATTCCACAATTTCAAACAATGACAATTGACAACAAACAGAAATAATTATGCAACTGGACCAAATAAAAGGTCTGATGGAGAAGAGAGGAACAAATGATAAAATGACGAATTCCTATGACACTTAATCAGGGAACAATCAAAAGAGAAATACAAATAAGAAAAAGAGATGAAATACCTCGAAATTATAGGCTTAAACTTCAATCCGTTCCATTCAAAACTTTGACTCGAACTTTTGAGGTCCAAACGGCCTTAATAGAGTGTTCGTGACAGAAAACACTCGACTAACGTCGATTAAGAACCTCAAATTTCCTTTCACTCAGGCAGGTTCCAGGTTTTGGATTTTCTAGGGTTCTAAGATTCGACGAATTCCGGCTTGATTCGAAGGAAACTAGGGGTGGTTTGGGAATGAGGGAGGTCGAATGGTCGCAGGGTATGACTTGGGGGAGGTTTGGGGTTGGCGCCGCTACTAGGGAATTTTGTGGCGGCGCTAGGGTTCTTGACTTAAAATCATCATTTGACGAATTCCAGGTTGATTCGAGGGGAACTAGTGGTGTTCTAGTGGTGAGGGAGGTTCGGGGGTCAAAGGGTGTAAGTTTGGTGGCTATTAGATGAGTTGGGGTTTCTGGCTGACCTTCGATTGATTATTCAAAGGGACTGGTTGGGATTCGATGGAAACTGGTATGGGGGTTGGGACGGGGAGGTCATGAGGGTTCGATGGTGTAAAGATTAGGGTAATTGGACCACCAGAACCGCCGTGAGGCAATTTTCGGTGGGTGGTTGACGGTGGTCTACGGCGGCGTTACAGGAGACTCGTTTGAGTCTCTGAGAGAGACGATGGGTGGGGTTTGGCTATAGGGGGTGGGGTTTGTTTTAGGAATATATAGTGGGGTGAGGATTTGATCCTGGCCGTTAGATCAAACAAGATTAATGGCCTGGATCAATGGCTTAAATGAAACGGTGTCGTATGGTCTTAGTTGGGGGCGGATGGGTTTGGGGAATGGGTCGGGTTGGTGAGATGGGTTAGGAGATGGGATAAGGGCCGTTGGATTGATGTGGATTGAATGACTGGGATTGGTCGACTCGAAACGTCGTCGTTTCATTAAGGCTGGAGACGGATTGAACCGTTCGATCTAACGAGATAGACAGTTCAGATCAGACGTGACAAAAACGACATCGTTTGGACGTTGGTGAGGTCATGCAGATCTGGACCGGGTTAGAAAAAATTTTGGGCCTGATTCAAGGTTTTTTGGGACAGCCCAATTCCTAATTTTCTCCTTATTTCATTTTTCTCTTCTTTTTCTTTTAATTCCTAATTTTAAAAACCAAAATCCTAGATAAAAATACAAAAATCCAATTAACTTATAAAAATACTAATCAACTTCTACTAATAATTAACACACACAATTAAATACCAATTTAAAATAAAATAACACAACTAGACCTTTAAATGCTAAAAATATAAATTATATTATTTTTTGTGATTTTTATTTTTGTTAAACAAACTTAATTACTCCTAATAAATCCTAAATGCAAATGCAACATTTTTTTTTGTATTTTATATTAATTTAACAAATAAACACATACAGAAAAATGCAAACAATAAGAGAAAAATAACACAAAATCTACAAAATTGCAAACAACACAAAATTATTTTTATTTTTGAATTTTTGGGAGTAATTCTCATATAGGGCAAAAATCACGTGCTCACAGCTGCCCCTCTTTGCTCGGAAACACGAAGAGTTTTCGTGCAATGATAAAGTGAGCGGATATGAGCGATTTTTGCCCGTTTGAGTACTCCGTGTGAAGCATTTTTGAAAGATTTGACCGAACCTTTGCTTCAAAAGGTCTCCTACATATCCCTGGATAAAAGGGAATCATGTTAATGTAGTTCGGGAAGTTTTGGTAGCTGGGACTACCATGAAGCTGTGACCTTGCTATTACTGTTTTTGCTGCTGTTACTGCTGTTACTGCTTACTGACCCTTATTATACCAAAAGAGAAATCAAAGCTAAGCTAGTTGTGCCTATCAACTATGAGTTACAAGATTCCTATCTATGATTCTCTTGAAACTTGATCTCGAGTCTTAGCTGATTTTGCTGTGGATTTCGATCTGAATCTTGATGCTCGCAAGTTGTAGGTATTCGTTTCTTCATGCAGCACTGGGTCAAAACAAGATTGGTGGAGCTTGTGACTTCAATCAGATTTCGAGCAATCCGCATCTTTATTCTAGATGGAGACTCATTTCATCGGTCATTTTGAACCTTGTGTTTTGAGGTCAACCTGCTTAAGACATCAAAGACAAACAAACGAACGAAATTTTCTGCCCCAGTTTTAACTAGGAAAATTTTATGAGTTAGTTATGACACATATCTAAGCAGTCAAATCAGGATTGTGTATTCTTGTGAATGGATCTAGGTTGTGCCGGGAAATGGCCGGGTTATGCCGGAAAAGGTCCACGGGTTATGCCGGGAAATATTATCAGGTTATGCCGAAAAGATCCGCAGGTTAGGCCGGGAAAGTCATCGGGTTATGCCGGAAAAGTCATCGGGTTATGCCGGAAAGGTCCACGGGTTATGACGGGATAGTCATTGGGTTATGCCCGAAAGGTCCACGGGTTATGCCGAGAAAAATTATCAAGTTATGCCGAAAAGGTCCACGGGTTATGCCGGAAAAGTCATCGGGTTATGCCAGAAAGGTCCACGGGTTATGCCGGGATAATCATCGGGTTATGCCGGAAAAGGTCCATGGGTTATACCGGGAAAGTCATGGGGTTATGCCCGAAAAGGTCCACGGGTTATGCCGGGATAGTCATCGGGTTATGCCGGAAAGGTCCACGGGTTATGCCGGGATAGTCATCGGGTTATGCC
>MU678436.1:84711-99587 GCA_026770625.1 Nicotiana glauca
GTTATGCCTGAAAGGTCCACGGGTTATGCCGGGATAGTCATCGGGTTATGCCGGAAAGGTCCATGGGTTATGCCGGGAAAGTCATCGGGTTATGCCGGAAAAGGTCCACGGGTTATGCCGGGATAGTCATCGGGTTATGCTGGAAAGGTGCACGGGTTATGCCGGGATAGTCATCGGGTTATGCCGGAAAGGTCCACGGGTTATGCCGGGATAGTCATCGAGTTATGCCGGAAAGGTCCACGGGTTATGTCGGGAAAGTCATCGGTTTATGCCGGAAAGGTCCACGGGTTATGCCGGGATAGTCATCGAGTTATGCCGGAAAGGTCCACGGGTTATGTCGGGAAAGTCATCGGTTTATGCCGGAAAGGTCCACGGGTTATGCCGGGATAGTCATCGAGTTATGCCGGAAAGGTCCACGGGTTATGTCGGGATAGTCATCGGGTTATGCCGGAAAGGTCCACGGGTTATGCCGGGAAAGTCATCGGGTTATGCCTGAAAGGTCTACGGGTTATGCCGGGATAGTCATCGGGTTATGCCGGAAAGGTCCACGCATTATGCAGGGATAGTCATCGGGTTATGCCGGAAAGGTCCACGGGTTATGCCGGGATAGTCATCGGGTTATGCCGGAAAAGGTCCACGGGTTATGCCGGGATAGTCATCGGGTTATGCCGGAAAAGGTCCACGGGTTATGCTGGGATAGTCATCGGGTTATGCCGAAAAGGTCCACGGGTTATGCCGGGATAGTCATCGGATTATGCCGGAAAGGTCCACGGGTTATGCCGGAAAAGGTCCACGGGTTATGCCGGGATAGTCATCGGGTTATGCTGGAAAGGTCATCGGGTTATGCTGGAAAGGTCCACGGGTTATGCCGGGATAGTTATCGGGTTATGCCGGAAAGGTCCACGGGTTATGCCGGGATAGTTATCGGGTTATGCCGGAAAGGTCCACGGGTTATACCGGGAAAGTCATCGGGTTATGCCGGAAAGGTCCACGGGTTATGCCGGGATAGTCATCGGGTTATGCCGGGATAGTCATCGGGTTATGCCGGAAAATTCATCGGGTTATGCCGGGATTTGGAAAGAACAAGGCTCCTTGGGTTATGCCAGGGAGATCCATGGGTTATGCAGGGATTTTGGATAGAAAAAGCTCCTTGGGTTATGCCAGGGAGATTCACGGGTTATGCCGGGATTTTGGAAAGAAAAACCTCCTTGGGTTATGCCAGGGAGATTCACGGGTTATGCCGGAATTTCGGAAAGAAAAAGCTCCTTGGGTTATGCCAGGGAGATCCACGGGTTATGCCGGGATTTCGGAAAGAAAAAGCTCCTTGGGTTATGTTAGGGAGATCCACGGGTTATGCTGGGATTTTGGAAAGAAAAAGCTCCTTGGGTTATGCCAGGGAGATCCACGGGTTATGCCGGGATTTTGGAAAGAAAAGGCTCCTTGGGTTATGCCAGGGAGATCCACGGGTTATGTCGGGATTTTTTTGAGGAGTGGGATCCTATGCTACCATGATTTTCCGTTGGGATTTTCATTTTATTTCTTTTCTTCTTTCTTTTCTTTGGGTTTTCTCTTTATATGTTTTCCTTTTATTTAGCGGAATGCATGAAAGGGTGTTGAGGAAACTTCCTTTTTGGTAGTTTTTCCTTTTGCAAAGCTGTTTCTGCATTTGCGCATTTCATTTCACCTGCATCTTGCATGGTTGTTTGAACAAGACCTGTTTTCAACAAAGAACAATTTGTTAGTTGAAACGGTGGTTAGTTTTGTGGCCTTGATCATTCTCATTTCTTGATCCCATTCCCATTTCCGTTGAGAACTTTGCTGCTTGCCGATCTTGAGAGAGAAATTCTTTTCAAACTTGACAAAACTCAACTTTTAGGTTTTCATGATGACTTGCCCGTGTGGGCTCTGGCCTTTTCACTTTATTCTGCTCTTAGGACCTTCACCTTTGACTTTCTCTCTTTTCTAGTGTCTTTTACTTTGGAAGCAATCAACCACCATGGTCAGTCGGGATTGGATTGACGCACCACTGAGGCTGGATATTTTCTTAGACTCTTGCCAGGTGGAGCCCTGTGTAACCGGTCCTACCACCTTTTCTTTGTAGTTGTTACAGAATCAGAGTTAAACTGAAAGGGATTCAAAGAAAAGTATTCAAAAGTCAAGCATATGAGTTTAAAGAGAAGTGTCCCTTTCGGGGAAAAAGAAGGACTTATCTGGAGTGTGCATGCTGGCTTCAAATGATCATGACATGCTTCTTGGACTGGATTCCCGACCCGTCCAAACTTTCCAGCTTCTCGTGAACTCATTGATCCGTATTTCAAAACCAGGGAACCTTGCTAGGACTCTTTTAGTGATGAGATGTCTTCTTTTCGGCCGACAACGCCCTTTGCGGGTTTTCGCCAATCGTCCTCTCTCATTTCTCTTCTCACTGTCGCCCGATAGTGCTCTTTGCGAGTTTTCACTAAGCGAACTCTCTCATTTTCAGTTTCTCGACTCCCGTCGCCTTATGGTGCCCAAAGGTTTTCACCGATAAGACTCTCTAATTTTATTTCTCTCAGTTTGGATTGTATCAGATTCCCAACGACGTTTTCCACTTCCCTGCCTTTGCTAATTGATCAGAAGGACTTGGACAAGGTCTTTGGGGTAAAAAGGATTTTGGGTGGAACTACAACTTTGGAACTATTTCAGCGGTTTCATGGTCGAACCATTATATCATCTGCCCCAGTTTCGATTTTTTTGGGGAAATTGGGATTTTTGTTTCCGTGTGACTGAACCTCAGAGAGAGGCTGCCTACATATCCTTTCGGAATCAAGTCGAACGTAGTTCAAGGAAATATATGTTTTTGTTTTTTTTTGTTTTGTTTTTTGTCTGTTTTTTTTTATTTACAAGTTCCGAAGAGGGTAATCCAAGAAAGGTGACCGGCTCAAAATGGTTTGCGAAAGATTGATAGTGTTTGGATAGCGAGAATAAAAGCCTTCATCATCTCAATTGAACAAAGTCATTACCATAGAAGGTCTAGACATAGTACCTTTTTACCGCATCCGCATTCACAGCTGCTTCAGGATCATTTCCTTCAATATCACCCAAGTATAATGCCCCTCTTGGCAGTATTTTTCTAATGATATACGGACCTTTCCAGTTAGGATCAAACTTTCCTTTTGCTTCCTGATGATGAAGAAGAATACGCCTCAACACCAATTGTCCCACTTCAAATTTCCTGGGTCGTACTTTCTTGTTATAGGCGCGGGCCATTCTTTGTTGGTACAACTGCCCGTGGCAAATTGCGGCCATCCGTTTTTCATCAATCAAAGTCAATTGTTCCAACCGAGTTTTAACCCATTCACTATCTTCAACCTCTGCTTCAACAATCGTCCGGAGCGAAGGGATTTCTACCTCTGCCGGTATCACAGCTTCGGTTACATAAACCAACAAGTATGGGGTGGCTCCTACCGATGCGCGCACTGTAGTGCGATATCCCATTAATGCAAAAGGCAACTGTTCATGCCACTGTCTAGAACTCTGGATTGTCTTTCTCAAAATCTTCTTGATGTTCTGGTTCGCTGCTTCAACAGCGTCGTTGGCTTTGGGCCGATAAGGAGTGGAGTTCCTATGCATTATTTTGAATTGTTCGCATACCTCCTCCATCAAACGACTATTCAGGTTTGCAGCATTATCCATGATGATGGTTGCGGGAATACCAAAACGACAGATAAGGTTCGAATGTACAAAATCCACTACAGCTTTCTTAGTGACCGCTTTGAGAGTGATAACTTCGACCTATTTTGTGAAGTAATCAATAGCAACCAATATGAATCTGTGTCCATTTGAGGCTTTTGGTTCGATTGCCCTAACGACGTCCATGCCCCAAGCAACGAATGGCCAAGGTGCTGACATAGGATGTAGTTCCATTGGAGGTGCATGAATCAAATCACCGTGCACCTGACACTGATGGCACCTCCGGACAAAGCTGAAGCAGTCCTTCTCCATGGTTATCCAATAATATCCTGCTCAAAGGATTTTCTTTGCCAAAACATACCCATTCATGTGAGGTCCACACACTCCTGCGTGTACTTCATGCATGATTTTTTCGGCTTCTTCGGTATCAACACATCTTAATAAATTGAGATTCGGGGTCCTCTTTTACAAGACATCACCACTTAAGAAAAAACCACTTGCATGCCGTCTAATGGTTCTCTTTTGATCCCCACTAGCTTGATCGGGATATTCTTTTGTTTTCAGAAACCTTTTGATGTCGTGGTACCATGGCTGGGTGTTTGGCTCTACCTCAACCGTACGACAATAGCCATGCCTTTCCTGATTTGGATTTCCAAGGGATCAATGTCAGCATTGCCTGGGTAGGGCAACATCGTGGCCAAAGTGGCGAGTGCATCAGCCAGTTCATTGTGACACCGAGGGATGTACCTGAACTCTATTAATTTAAACCACTTGCTAAGATATTCCACATGTTGTCGATAGGGGATAAGCTTAATATCTCTGGTTTCCCATTCTCTTTGGGCTTGACGGATAATCAGATATGAGTCTCCCATAATCAATAATCTTCAACATCTTGGTCAATCGCCATATGCATACCCATGATACAGGCTTCATATTCAGCGGTGTTGTTTGTACAGAAAAACCGAAGCTTGGTTGTGGCCGGATAGTGTTGATCAGTGGGCGAGATCAAGATTTCCCCAATTCCTACACCTTTTATGTTTACAGCCCCATCAAAGAACATTTTCCAAGCATGGGTGTCTCCAGAGACGGCCTCTATTGAATTTACCTCTTCATCTGGGAAAAAAGTTTTCAATGGTTGGTATTCATCATCAATCGGGTTTTCAGCCAAATGATCTACCAACGCATGAGATTTAATCACCATGCGAGTGACATAGACTATGTCAAATTCAGTGAGAAGAATCTGCCATTTTTCTAATCGCCCTGTGGGCATCGGTTTCTGAAATATGTATTTCAAAGGATCCAACCTAGTTATGAGGTGGGTGGTGTAGGCATGCAAGTAATGTCTCAACTTCTGAGCGACCCAAGTCAAAGCACAACAAGTTCTTTCCAATAGAGTATACTTGGCTTCATAGCTGGTAAAATTCTTGCTCAAATAATAGATCGCATGCTATTTCTTCCCGGTTACATCGTGTTGTCCGAGGACACAGCCGAAAGAATTTTCGAAGACCGTCAGATACAAGAAAAGAGGCCTCCCAGGCTCTGGTGGGACCAAGACTGGTGGATTTGACAGATATTCTTTGATCTTGTCAAAGGCTTCTTGACATTTATCTGTCCACTTGACTGCTGCATCTTTCTTCAATAATTTGAATATGGGCTCGCATGTGGATGTCAGTTGAGCAATGAACCGGCTGATATAGTTTAATCTACCCAACAAGCTCATCACATCTTTCTTGGTTCTCGGAGGAGGCAAATCCTGGATAGACTTTATCTTTGTTGGGTCTAACTCTATACCTCTCCTGCTGACTATAAAGCCCAAAAGTTTACCAGACGGGACCCCAAATGCACATTTGGCAGGGTTCAACTTCAGATCATACTGGCGCAACCGTTCAAAGAATTTTCTCAAATCTTGAACATGATCATCCCGGGTTCTGGACTTGATGATCACATCGTCCACATATACCTCTATTTCCTGGTGCATCATATCATGAAAAATGGCAGTCATGGCCCTCCTGTAGGTCGCCCCAGCATTCTTCTAACCAAACGGCATGACTCTATAACAATATGTACCCCAGGGTATGGTAAAGGCTGTCTTTTCGGCGTCTTCTTCGTCCATTAATACATGGTGATATCCGGCGTAACAATCCACGAAGGACTGTATCTCATGTTTGGCGCAGTTATCAACAAGGATGTGGATGTTGGGCAAAGGGAAATTGTCTTTGGGACTTGCTTTGTTCAAATCTCTATAATCCACACACACCCGGGTCTTCCCGTCTTTCTTTGAAACTGGAACTACATTAGCCAACCATGTAGTATATTTGACCACTTGAATTACCCCTGTTTTCAACTGTTTCGTGATTTCTTCCTTGATCTTATCACTGATGTCAGTTTTAAACTTTCTTTGCTTTTGCTGGACCGGAGGGCAATTGGGTTAAGTTGGCAACTTATGAACCACCAGATCAACACTTAGTCGTGGCATGTCATCGTACGACCAAGCAAACACATCTTTGAACTCAAAAAGGAGTTGGATTATTGCATCCCGGGATTTCTCGTCTGTGTGAATGCTTATCTTGGTTTCCCGAATTTCTTGAAAAGTCCCCAAATTAACTGGTTTCGTATCATTCAAGTTCGGCTTAAGTTTATTCTCAAAGTGTTCCAGTTCTCGATTTATTTCCATGAAAGCCTTTTCTTCATCATATTTCGGTTCTTGGTACATTATTTCACAATTAGACAGCGTGTTTGGATCTGGGTATGAAGTCCGCAAGCATGTCATGTCATTTAAAGTCGCATTATTAGAACTGAAAAGAAAAAATAAAAGAGGAAAAATAGCAAAAATCAGAAAAATAAAGACAATAAACAATGAAATTTCGATTTCATTTCTTGGAATTGGGGAAATAATAGGGTTTACATTCAGGAAATTGAAAACAGGAAATTAAAGAAAACATCCGAGTTACACCCTGGGATAACTCGTGATGTAGGAAAAGTGGCAGGACTAGTCTACCCGGACTCCTGCCTGACTGGGAACGGTGTAGCCTTCCAGTTTTGAAGTTTAGCATCTGGCCCCATGTATATCACCTTAGCGGTGCTTGTGCCTTCTCCCAGCTGAACCATGTGGGTTTCATAAAGCATTTCTCTTATCGCCCCACATATTTCCTCAATTTCTTCGGTCGTAAAGGCCTCATCATCTTCTTATTCATTGTACCTTGGCTTGACAAAAGTTTCATACAAATGTGGCAGTGGTTGAGGTAAAACCCATCCCTCATTCTTTCTCTTATTTGCCCACTTTTCATCATCTGGGGTATGGTGGAAGCCTATCCCGAAGAACTTCTCAGTTGAAGGCAGGATGATAGGTTCTACTATTCCTTGTAATGATTTCCCAAGCCCCTTTCCTAGTTTGAAGCCACGTCGGATCATCTCTTTAGCCACCATGATTGATGCATTTGAAAGGAAGGGTTGGGGACAAGGGTCTCCTTCTTCATACTGGTCGGCGACCACAATTTCAAAAGCCTGATAAACTATGTGCTTGCTTCCCTCTCTTGCTTCAAGACATGGGACTGAAGGGTCCCGATAGATTGATTTCTCATCTTCCCCGTGGACCACGATCTCTTGACCCTCATGCTCGAACTTTACCATTTTATGAAGGGTAGAGGGTATAGCTGCGGCCGCATGAATCCATGGCCTCCCCAGAAGAAAGTTGTAGGACGTGTCCATGTCCAGAACCTGGAAAGTTATTTCAAAATCCACTGGGCCAATGGTCAGAATCAGGTCGATCTCTCCAATTGTGTCCCTTTTTATACCATCAAAAGCCCGTACACAGACATTGTTGGGTCGAATTCTTTCGATTCCAATTTCTATGCGTTGTAAAGTCGAGAGGGGGCAAATGTCTACCCCGGAACCTCCATCCACCATAACTCTTTTCATGTAGTACCCTTCGCATTTGACTGTTAGGTGCAGGTCTTTGTTATATGTGGCTCCTTCTGGGGGCAAGTCATTCTTACTGAAGGAAATTTGGTTGATTGCAAAGAATCTTTCGGCCATTCTTCCCAGCTGCTCTACAGAAGTCTCAACATGCACATATGCTTCATTAAGAGTCTTAATCAATACCTTCTGATGTTCGGTGGAGTTCATCAACAGAGATAACAGGGAAACTTGTTCAGGAAACTTTCGAAGCTGGTCAATCACTTCATAATCTGCCATTTTCATTTTCTGAAAGAAATTCTCTGCTTCCTCGGCACTCACAGACTTTTTAGATGGGAAGCGTTTTCTGGTGGAATTATTTATTTCTTCCAAATTGGTATATTTTTCAGCAGGGTGGTTTTCTTGAACTGCTCCTGAGATTTCTTTGCCCTTATAGGTCACCACTGTTTTGTTGTAATTCCGGGGTACAATAGTAGGATCTGTCATGGGCTTCTGTGGCACGCGTCCAATAACCACTGGCTCATTCAGATGAAGCGGTTTAATTGTCTCCCGGACCACATAGGCTCCTTTTGGCACATACATTGGTGTTCCCTTTTTCACTTCAAATCTTTTTGGAGGACTCAAGGTCAACTGCTTTTCTTTGCTGCCTCGTGGGATATAGAGAACACCATCTTTTGGAGGCATTGCCTTCGTTCCTGCTTTGACTTTCATTTATGTTTTTGACTGGGTAGCTTTGGTCTTCTTTTCCCCTTCATCTTGCTTCGGGGCGATTTTTGGCTTTCTCTCTGCATCAGAGATAGCAATTATGGATTTTAATGCGGGATCAAACTCCCCATCTTCACAAATCATTCCAATTACTGGCCCATTGTTGTGAGCTGGCAGTGGGTTGTTAGTCACATTTGGGACCTCCTTGTCCCTTACCACTATCTTTCTCTGTTCTATCAAGTCCTCCACTGCCCTTTTCAGAGTCCAACAATTGTTCGTATCGTGCCCTTCTACCCCTGAATGATAGGCACATCTGATACCCCGCTGATATGATGGTGGTTTCGGGTTTTTCCCGTTTGGGGGTATGGGTTGCAGGAAACCCATTTGGACAAGCTTTGGGAATAACTCAGAATATGGTTCACCGATGGGGGTGAAAGTTCGTCTCCTGGGTGGTTCCCGAGGACAGAAGTTATTTTGGGGTGGTTGGGGATTATAGTGGTTTCGGTAAGGAGGCCGATTTCTTGGAAGTGGAGCTTGGTTTCGGTTGGCTTGTTGCAGTGGTCGGCCATAAGGTTGAGCATTCATGACCATGTAGGGCTGAGGGGTATAGGCTATATCTTGGTGAGGGTAGTAGTGTTGCGGGGGTCTTTTCGGAAAAAGAGACCTGGGGGTATGGTATTTTCTTGCATCTGTCGCCGCCATGGACATTTATTCCTTCTTCTTGCCCCTCGCTACTCCTCTAGACCCACCCTGAATGGCTTGGGAGGTAGCTCTGATAGCGGATTGGCTCAAAATTCGACCAGTTTTCAAACCGTTCTCGACCATTTTGCCAATCTTGATGGTTTCAACGAATGGTCTACCCATTGCGGACATCATATTTTGGAAGTAATACGGCTCCTGGGCTTGGAGGAAGGCCATGACCATTTCGACCTCATCCATTGGAGGTTTTACCCTGGATGCCTGCTCGCGCCATTTAACTACGTATTCTCGGAAGCTTTCCACGGGTTTCTTCTTTAGGTTCGTCAATGAGTTCCTATCTGGGGCTATGTCAATATTTTATTGGAACTGGTTGACGAAGTCTCTGGCAAGATCATCCCATATGTGCTAGCGGGATATATCCTGGTCCATGTACCACTCAGACGCGATACCAACCAGACTTTCTCCGAAATAGGCCATGAGGAGTTCTTCTTTTCCGCCAGCTCTTCGCAGCTGGTTGCAGTACTTCTTGAGATGAGCGATAGGATCACCGTGCCCATCATACTTCTCAAACTTTGGGGTTTTGAATCCCAATGGCAAGTGCACATGGGGGAACATGCATAAATCAGTATAAGACACACTTTTCCACCCACTTAAACCTTGTATATTCTTTAAACTTTGCTCAAGACTCCTCATTCTTTTGGACATCTCATCCTGCTTGGGTGCTTTGGGAGCTTGATCTTGCCCTGGCGTATGCTCGTCTCGCGGCGGCTGAGGATAAGCATTGGTGGTAAACCGGGTAGGTTCCATTGAGAAAGACGGTGCCTGAAATATGAATGAAGAGGAGTCGAAGCTTGGCCTGGGTAGAGCAGGTTATGCCGTGGCTGAACACGGCGGTGCGATGAATATGTTTGAAGCCGCACCTGTTGCCGACACCTGGGGGTAATACTCAGAAGGTGATCCGGTGAAGTGATCTGAAATGGTAGGATGCCGAAACTGGGTAGTTGGATAACTTATGGGGACGTTGGAAGTCCCACCTGCCCTAGGAAATAGCTCAGGGAATCCAAGGATCGCAGTCGGTAGTTCTCTTCCATTGTTCCAGGCGTCCCACATTTCCATTATGCGGAGACGCATAATTCTATTTTCCTCAGCAGTTGCTGACTCAGAAGTGGGGATGGCTGAGATTGAACTTTCCTCCGAAATAGGAATCGTTGGTAGAGGAATTTCGGAAGACATTTCAACACTTCCTTTCGACCTTGTGAAGTATGTATGAACACTTTCTCTCGACCTTGTGAAGGATGGATGAACACTTCCTTTTGACCTCGTGAAATATGAATGTGAGGCCAGATTACCACAAAACCAATCACGTTGGGGTGTGATGCACCTATACAGTTAGATGAATTTCTACATGTTTTGCAACGGTTGCATGCGTCATCCCGGCCTTTCTTTATGCTTTCCCTATTTCCTTTTATTTTATTTCCTTTATTTAGGGTTACGGTCGAATCTGATGAATATTGCCTATGTATCATGCCCCGCACGAATCAGACCAAGCGTAGTTCGCAAAAATGAACGCTAAGAATAAAGAAACAATTTTTCTGGAAATTTTCCATTCATTAATAAAACATTTTATTACCAACTAGAAATTTTGAAAGGGAAACAACAGACTTAAAATAAAGTACAGAATCAAATACTACTAACAAACTTTGGTACGAAAAGGAGAATGGACTCTAACAGACAACAGACTCCAGAAAAAGAAAATACAAACTCGAGCTACGAGTACATTAAAGCTTCAAATTGTGGTGCCCGCGGAGCATCGTTCGGCCTCGCCGCGGGCTTGGGGTGCAATATCCCTTTTCAATTGTTCCAACTCATACATTATCCTCTTCACAAAAATCATCACTGCTGAGAAGAAGGTAGTGCGGGTCATGTCCTCACACACTCGGCATTTCTTAACAATGGCGTGGGCAATGGTTTCAATCCTGTCCCTGGTTCGACCCTTTTCTATGAGCAGACACCTTATTTTGATCATTACGGGCTTCCAAAATATGAGAATCATGAAGATGTTGATTCTGTAGCTGCTGTATTTTTGCTTCCCTTCGGGCCAATAAGTCATAGTAGTGTCCGCTTTCGGTCTCAAAAGCTTCGGCCTGCTTGGCTGCTTCGTCTTCAAGGGTGGTCATCTTTCTTTTCAGATGGACAATGATTTTTTCATAATCCCTCTTCAATTGCTGCAAGTAATGGGTGCGTTCTTCTGTTCTCTTTGCCCACTGTGCCCGGAGTCCTGCTACGATACCCTCAGATTTCTTCAGCTTGTCCTGGCATTCAACGATTCCTTTTTCAAACCCTTTATCAACCGTTCATCCGACCAACTTCTTTGTTGCTTGTCAGCATCTACCCTCATCTGTTGTATTTGTTCTCTCAGGGCTTCATTTTCTTAAGCCAACTTCTTTTTGTCTCCCTCAATGGCTGCAGCTTGCACACTGTTCTTAAACTTAAGGTCTTGGATTTGCTTCTCCATTCTTCCCATATTGGCCCTCTATTCATTTTCTTTAACCAACCAGGTCCATTGTTCTTGTGATGACTCAGCGAAATCTTGGAGGTGAGGTCTTTTAGCCTGCCTCTCGGACTCAAGATCCCTCTTGTACCAAGCGGGATATCCTGGCAATACTTCTCCTTTGGCCCGATCTCGTACGCAAGTGTCTGCTTTTAAGTACTGACATTCGTTCCAAATTTTGCGAACTACTACTTCAGGGAATTGACTGTTAGGTCCAATTTCGACTACCTGTCTGCTAAGATCTTCATTCTTTGGGACTATTTGGCATCTTCCCAACTGTCTCAATACCCGGTATGTGGCATACGGTTGGATACTTTTAAGTCCGATCAGTAGAAGATGTGACCCTATGGCTGACATGTATAATATTTCATCTACAGATAACCACCTGAATGTCCACTCTATTTGGCGTGTGGAGACAGAACGCAGACGTGTTACCCATTCGGTGACCCCTTCTAGCAAACAAAATCCGTCGACTCTTGTAGAAAACTCTTCTATACATGTCTTCTCTGACGACCCGTAGATCATAAATTGAGGGCGATGGCACAAGTGTTCGACCATCCACATTTGCAGTAATACATTACAACCCTCAAAAAAGTCATCCCCGGCTTTGCAAGCAGTAAGAGCGCGGAAGATATCGGCTATTATCATCGGTGCAAGAGTGATGTTTTCCTGAGTAAGCAAAGTACTAACAACCCCAGCTACTCGTATATCAATTTTCCCATCTTTTCTAGGGAACACCAGAAGTCCTAGAAAGGCCACCATAAATGCGAAACACCTGTGTTCCTCCCATTTCAGGCGGTTTCCCTTACTAAAGATTTTATTTTCTGGGTTATTGAATCTTCCTATATGACCATATCAGTCGTATATGAATGACAAAGCACAAAAACTGTTTGCCAAGTCCGGGTTATGGACCACTCTTCGTATCTTTAAAGAGTCTAAGAACTTGTGGACGGCTACGGCCCTTGGAGAAATCAAGTATTGCTTTCTCAATGGAACCTTGGGATTCCTGATATATCCGGTTATCTCCTCCAATATTGGGGTAAGCTCAAAATATGAGAAGTGAAATACATTGTGTGTCGGGTCCCAGAATGGAATCAATGCCCTTATGATATCCCCTCTCGGATTAATTTTTAGCAACCCGGTAAGGCCTCCCAAATATGATTTGACCATGTCTTGTCCTGATTTGCCCAAGTCATCCCACCACATATGTAATTCCAATGGGATCTTGTTTATAATAGCTTCGGATAAATTCTGACTCGTGCTCATTCTGCACATTTCTTAATGTGATTAAAAAAACAAACTTTATTTGACCCAAAACAAAACTATCTATTTTCTCTTCTTTTTTTTCAAATTTAAAACGAAAGACTCGTTTTTACGAACACGGCCTTTCATCACTTCGGGGACAAAGATTTTAAGGCTGCGTGGGCTAACCGGCAAAAACCTATAAAAAAAACGACCAACAGTGGCCGCTTATGCCAAGTCAGCCTTTTGGCATCCCTTTCGGGAACATTCGGCGATTTTTGACAAAAACGGCATCACCCGGCTTATTTATGATGAAAATATTAATTTCGACATTTTTGGCGATTTTTACAAAAGGGGAAGGTTGGACCCGATGAGGGTTGCCTACGTATCCCACACCCTGTGAGAATCAAACTGGCGTAGTTCGAGGAGATAAGACGAACTATTTTTGAAAACAAGCTTTTTCCTTTCTCTTTTCAACAACGTATTTTTCGACCAAATAATTCGAAAACAAGAAGAATAAAATGAAGATTCTTTTTTTTTCTATTTTTTAAAAATTATAAAATATTTTTTCTTTTTTTTCAATTTTCTTAAAATTTTGGCAGAGTTCCGACAGTATTTGGGCACTGGTATGCTATTAATTCTCTACACTGCTATTTCTTTTTTTTTTCAATATTTAAAAGCCGGTCAGCATGCAAGTCTGAAGCAAATAAATGCGTAAAACAAACAGGATGCAGCATGATGGTCTTTTTCATTTCAGGTTACCTGTCCTAGACGGACCCAACCCCTGTGTTGAGTCCCCTAAGTCAAATGTAACGTGATGCAAATAAGCGTTCCTACTAGGGATCCGGCATGAAGTCAAGTTATTCTAGGTTCAAAAAACCTAGGCATGTGTTCTAGATCATGTACCCGAGCGGACAACTCGAGTCGAGGAGGGGGATACGTACCGGGGACCCGCGGGATCGTCCGGTTTTGTAACTTGTCCGACCTCTTTCTTATTTCAGGGTAAGACACTAACAGAATATGGAGTCTCAACCAGTAAGCAACATCCCCGGAGGTGGGAAGAGAAGGGTTTCGGCACAGTTTATATATACAGTTCAGATAATATCAAAGCGGTAAAACATTTAGCACATTTAGCAGGAAAACATGTAGGAAAATCAGATAAAGCCAAACATAACAGTTATTCTAAGCTCGAATTCTTAAACCGTGAACCGGAATTCTGGGTTTGTATCCCCAGCAGAGTCGCCAGAGCTGTCACACCTCCTTTTTACCACCCACCCCGGAGGATAAAGGTATAAGGGAGTTTTTTACAATTTAAAGTGACATTATTCGAAATGGGATTATTTATTTGTTTCAGAGTCTCCACTTGGGAAAGGTTTGGCTTTTGGTGTCCCAAGTCACCGATTTTTCTTGAATCCCAAATCGAGGAAATTTTCGACTTCCCAAATGGAGTCTGCGAACCAGAAATTCTAAGTAAGGAATTTTGTTGACCCGAAGGAAGGTGTTAGGCACCCCCGGATCCCGTGGTTCTAGCATGGTCGCTTAAACTATTATAAATGGCTTACTATCTGATTTTAATACATGTTATCCTATAGTGCTATTTTAAAGATTATTTACCGCTTTATTATTATTATTATTTTTTATGAGAATTGCAACGTCGTGAAAATATATCTCGAACCACATCACATCAATGTACCCGTGGTTGTCAACACATTTCGACTTCGTTGAGATTTGGATTTGGGTCACATAAATATACACCCGAATTTAAGAAAAGTAAATTATTAAAAAGGTGCGCCTGAAGATGCTAGCGCATTATTATTTTTGGAAGGGCCGTGAAATTCGCTAAACGGCCCATCCCGATATCTAAGTATTTTTAGTATGCACTTATGAGGGCCCCGCGGTTTGTGCGTTTTGTTTGGGCAAGGCTCGTCTCATTATTTTATTTAAAAGGGTCAAACCTAAAGCTACTATGATTTGCTATTTTTATTTGTCTCTAAAACAAAAGAAGACGTCCTAATTAATTTGTTACTGGATTAAAGCAAACCGGCAGGAAAATTATACCCAAGTCTATATCAAAAGAATAGCCAATCACAGG
>MU678436.1:112660-133099 GCA_026770625.1 Nicotiana glauca
CCGCCTTGTTTGTTTACTTTGCGACTACATGTTAGATTCCCTATAGATCCTCCTGCCCATTTACTTTGGGACTGCGGGTTAGATTCCTGATAGATCCCCCTGCACATTGATAGTTGGACTACGTGACGGTATCTCAGGAGATCCTTCGGATATACTCATATGATGGACTACGGGACGGTATCCCGAGAGCTCCTTGGACAGTTGATGAAATGGACTACAGGACGGTATCCTGGGAGATCCTCATTATTGGTACTGGTATTGAGCTGTTGTACTCTGTGTTATCTAAAATTCTGAGTGTTAGTTGTTGTCTTGTATTGCCCATCTTACTTCATAGTCGTAACCGTTATTTCTACTTATTTCATACTGTTGTAAGATTTATTATTATTATTATTCTCTGTAGGGCCCTGACCTTCCTCGTAACTACCCAACCGAGGTTAGGCTTGGCACTTACTTAGTACCATTGTGGTGTACTCATGCCTCTTCTGCGCGTGTTTTTCATGTGCAGATCCAGGTACTTCATCTCAGGCGCACTATCCTTGAGGCAGGGAGAGATACGGAGACTTCAAGGTACATTTGCCGCGTCCGCAAACCAAAGAGTCTCCTTCTTTACTCTATCTGTAGTATTTTGCCTTCTTTCATACTTTTGCTTTAGATATTCTGGAGTTAGAAACGTACATTACTTTCCGTTAGCTTGTGTTCCCGTGAGTTTTCGTGTTTTGGGGTGATATTGTAGACTTCCGTATTTTTGAGTTGTATATGCCGAGCAGTATTTATATACAGATTTCTTTTGGTTGTTCAGTTTTAATTAATTATTCCGCAAGCTATGTTGATTTTTCGCATTGTTAGGCTTACCTAGTTATAGGGACTAGGTGCCATCACGACATGTTCACGGAGGGCGAACTGGGGTCGTGACAAGTTGGTATCAGAGATCTAGGTTCATAGGAGTCACGGAACACAAGCCGGTTTATTAGAGTCTCGCTGATCGGTACGGAGACGTCTGTACTTATCTACGAAAGGCTATGTAACTGTTAGGAAAATTTCCATTTCATTTGATTTCCTTGTCATGCGATATTTTGACACCATAAATTTTAAACTTCTGTCTTTTATTCTCTTAAAAATGGTGAGGACACGCACTACTCGGGATGATTAGGCACCCGTACCCCCTACTGCAGCCGTCGGAGGCCGGGGCCGGGGCCAGGGTAGAGGTCGAGGACGCACACGTGGTGCAGCCATAGCACCTGCGCGAGCTACCGTCGAGGCACCACCAGCAGATCCAGCCGGAGCCCAGGCACTTGGCATGCCTACTACTGCCACTACTACTCCAGCTCTCCAGGAGACTGGCTCAGTTTATGAGTATGTATACCATTTTGGCTCAGGTAGGGTTGCTTCCCCTTGCTGCAGCCACATCCCAGGCCGGGGGAGGAGCACAGACTCCCGCCGTCTGCACTCTCGAGCAGCGAGTGCAGGTTGAGCAGGCTCCCGAGATTATTCCTGCACCACCTGCAGTGGCAGTTCAGCCCGAGGACGGGTCAGCTACTTCAGAGGACAAGCATCGGAGACTTGAGAGGTTCAAGAAGTATGATCCCCCAGTATTCAGTGGATTAGCATCATACGATTCCTTGGGATTTCTAGAGGAGTGTCACCGCATTCTTTGCACTATGGGCATAGTAGAGTCCAGCGGGGTTTCCTTCACTGCCTTCCAACTTCGGAGAGCCGTCTATGATTGGTGGCGCACTTATGAGATAGACAGTCCAGCTGGGGCTGCCTCACTGACCTGGACCCAATTCTCAGATATGTTCATGAGACAGTTTTTCTCCCAGAGTCTTAGGGACGCATGGCGCGCATAGTTTAAGCATTTGTGCTAGGGTGCTATGACCGTTTCAGAGTATGCTATCCGCTATACCAGGTTGGCCAGGCATGCACCGGCCTTGGTTGCTAGAGTTCAGGAGAGGGTTTGCAGGTTCATTAAGGGTCTTATCCTACCCATCAGATCTAGCATGGATCGAGAGTTGGAGATGGGCATTCCTTATTAGCAGGTAGTGAGCATTGCTAGGAGGATTGAAGGTATGCTCACCAGGGAGCGAGGGGAGAGGGAGGCCAAGAGGTCTCGAGAGTCGGGTCACTACTCTGGTGCCCGTACCCCAGCAGCAGGTCGTTATGGCAGAGGTTATGCGGGTCGCCCTGTTTATTTAGCTCTTCCAACAGCTAGAAGTGTTCCAGCTTCGCCTACACCTCAGGAGCCTTACTATGCACCTCCAGTTTCTAGCGCGCCTCCTACGTGGGGTGCTTCCAGAGGTCAGTCTAGCAGACTTGGCACTAGTCAGTCACAGCCACCGCGTCCTCCCAGAACTTGTTTTGAGTATGGTGATACACGCCATATGGTTAGGGACTGCCCCAGACTTGGCAGGGGTGCATCTTCACAGACTGCTCAGCCATATCGTGCTCCTCCGAGTTCTCAGGCTATGGTCACAGCTTTAGCTACTACCCCATCTACCTAGCCGACTAGGGGCGGAGGTCGGGGAGATAGAGGTCTCCCTAGAGAGAGGGGTCGGGCCAGATATTATGCTATTCCCGCTCGTACCGAGGTTGTTGCCTCTGACTCCGTCATTACAGGTATTATATTGGTCTGTCACAGAGAGGCATCGGTTCTATTTGATCTGGGCTCTACTTATTCTTATGTGTCTTCTTACTTTGCTCCGTATTTGGGTGTACCTCGGGATTCTTTGAGTGCCCCCGTCTATGTTTCTACTCCTGTGGGGATTCTCTTATTGTGGACCGCGTTTATCGGTCGTGTTTGGTTACTATTTGTGGTTTTGAGACCAGAGCGAATTTATTGTTACTCTGTATGGTTGATTTTGACATTATCTTGGGCATGGACTGGTTGTCTCCCCATTTTGCTATTCTTGATTATCACGCCAAGACCGTGACGCTGGCTATGCCAGGTATTCAGCGTATTAAGTGGAGTGGTACTTTAGATCACATTCCCAGTAGAGTTATCTCTTTTCTTAAAGCTCAACGTATGGTTGAGAAGGGGTGTTTCGCGTATTTAGCTTATGTGAGAGATGTCAGTGCTGATACCCCTTCTCTTGATTCAGTTCCAGTGGTACGGGATTATCCCGGTGTGTTTCCATCTAATCTTCCGGGCGTGCCGCCTGATAGAGACATTGATTTTGGCATTGATCTATTACCGGGCACTCAACCCATTTCCATTCCTCCATATCGTATGGCTCCTCCTGAGTTGAAGGAGTTGAAGGATCAGTTGCAGGAATTGCTTGATAAGGGTTTTATTCGACCCAGTGTTTTACCGTGGGGTGCTCGTGTCTTGTTTGTGAAGAAGAATGATGGTTCTATGCGTATGTGTATTGATTATTGCCAGTTGAACAAGGTTACAGTGAAGAACCGTTATCCTTTGATCGTATTGATGATCTGTTTGACCAGCTTCAGGGCGCACAGGTGTTTTCTAAGATTGACTTGCGCTCAGGTTACCATCAGTTGAAGATTCAGGAGCTAGATATCCCGAAGCCTGACTTCAGGACTCGGTATGATCATTACAAGTTCCTTGTTATGTCATTTGGGCTGACCAATGTCCCGGCAACTTTTATGCATTTGATGCACAATGTGTTCAGGCCATAACTTGACTCGTTCATTATTTTTTTATTGATAATATTCTAGTGTATTCTCGGAGACGGAAAGATCATGAGCAGCACCTGAGGACCGTGCTTCAGACCCTGAGAGAGAAGAAACTACATGCAAAGTTCTCAAAATGTGAGTTTTGGTTGAGTTCGGTGGCATTCTTAGGCCATGTGATTTCGAGTGAGGGCATTCGAGTGGATCCGAGGAAGATAGAGGTCGTGCAGAGTTGGCCCAGGCCGTCCTCAGCTATAGAGATTCACAATTTCCTTGGTTTGGTGGGCTACTACCGTCGTTTTGTGGAGGGATGTTCATCGATTGCGGCCTCTATGACTAGATTGACCCAGAAGGGTGGCCCATTTCAGTGGACAAAGGAGTGTGAGGCGAGCTTTCAGAAGCTCAAGACAGTTTTGACTACAGCCCCAATTTTGATATTACCTACCGATTTGGGGTCTTATGCTATCTATTATGATGTCTCGAGAGTTGGCCTCGGAGCGGTGTTGATACAAGACGGTAGGTTGATTGCCTATGTGTCCAGGCAGTTGAAGATATATGAGAAGAACTACCCTGTCCACGACCTTGAGTTAGATGCTATTGTTCATGCCTTGAAGATCTGGCGTCATTATTTGTACGGTGTGCCTTGTGAGATCTATATTGACCATCGAAGTTTGCCGCACTTGTTCAAGTAAAAGGATCTAAATTTACGCCAGAGGAGATGGTTGGAGTTGCTAAAGGACTATGATATTACTATTCTGTATTACCCAGGCAAGGCCAATATGGTGGCGGATGCCTTGAGTCGCCGGGCGGAGAGTTTGGGGAGTTTGGCATATTTACCAGCTTCAGAGAGGCCTATGGCGATGGATATTCAGGCCTTAGCCGGCCAGTTTGTGATATTGGATCTTTCGGAGCCCAATCGGGTCCTAGCTTATGTGGTTTCCCGATCTTCCCTATTTGATCGTATCAGGGAGCGGCTATATGATGATCCTCATTTGCTTGTCCTTAAGGACAAGGTCCAGTGTGGTGATGCCAGAGATGTGACCATCGGAGATGATGGGGTATTGAGGATGCAGGGCCGGATTTGTGCGCCCAATGTTGATGAGCTTCGAGAGTTTATTTTAGCAGAGGCCCATAGTTCGCGGTTTTCCATCAATCTAGGTGCCGCGAAGATGTATCAGGACTTGAGGCAGGACGATTGGTGGAGGCGGATGAAGAAAGATATAGTTGGGTATGTGTCTAGATGCCTCAACTGCAAGCAGGTGAAATATGAGCACCAGCGACCGGGTGGGTTGCTTCAGCAGATAGAGATTCCGGAGTGGAAATGGGAGCGTATCACCATGGACTTTATATCTGGACTCCCACGGACCATGATGAAGTTTGATGCCATTTGGGTTATTGTGAATCGGCTGACCAAGTCTGCTCATTTCATTCTTGTCTGTATCATTTATTCATCGGAGCGGTTGGCGAAGATTTATATCCGGGAGATCGTCCGTCTGCATGGTATTCCAGTTTCTATTATTTTAGACAGAGGTACTCAGTTTACATCGCGGTTCTGGAGAGCCGTACAGTAGGAGTTAGGTACTCGGGTGGAGTTGAGCATAGTATTTCACCCCAGATGGATGGACAGTCCGAGCGCACTATCCAGATTCTTGAGGATATGCTACGTGCATGTGTGATTGAGTTTGGAGGGTCTTGGGATCAGTTCTTGCTTCTAGCGGAGTTTGCCTACAACAACAACTACTAGTCGAGCATCCAGATGGCTCCTTATGAGGCTTTATATGGTAGACGGTATCGATCTCCGGTTGGATGGTTTGATCTAGGGGAGGCTCGGTTGTTAGGTACGGATTTGGTTCAGGAGGCCTTAGACAAGGTCAAGATCATTCAGGATAGGCTTCGTTCAGCTCAGTCTAGGCAGAAGAGTTATGCAGATTGCAAGGTTCGAGATGTAGCATTTATGGTTGGTGAGCGGGTATTGCTCCGAGTATCGCCTATGAAGGGCGTGATGAGATTTGGGAAGAAGGGCAAGCTTAGCCCTAGGTTCATTGGTCCGTTTGAGATTCTTGATCGAGTGGGACAGGTGGCTTATAGACTTACATTTCCGCTTAGCTTATCAGTTGTGCTTCCAGTTTTTTATGTATCCATGCTCCAGAGGTATCACGGTGATCTAGCCCACGTGTTAGATTTTAGCACTGTCCAGTTGGACAAGGACTTATCTTATGAGGAGGAGCCGACAACCATTCTAGATCGGCAGGTCCGTCAGTTGAGATCCAAGATTTTTCCTTCTGATCGTGTCCAGTGGAGGGGTCAGCCTCTTGAGGCATCGACCTGGGAGTCCGAGTCTAATGTGCGGAGTCGTTATCCTCACCTTTTCCCGACTTATGTACTTCTTTCTTTTGTCCGTTCGAGGACGAACGGTTGTTTTAATGGTGGAGGATGTGACGACCCAAAGGGGTCATCACTTGTTTTCTTACCCATTTTGTACTTTCAAGGCCTTGAAAACCTCATCTAGGGTTGCCTCGATTTACATGCGCAGTTCGGGCGCGTAGCCGAAAAGCTTAAATATGAATTCTGTGAGAAAAATGCTAATTTTGATATTAAATTGAATAAATTTGACTTCGATCAACATTTTGGGAAAATGGACCCGGACCCGGACCCGTGATTTGACGGTCCCGGAGGGTCCGTAGGAAAATATGGGACTTGGGCGTATGCCCGGAATCGAATTCTGAGGTCCCACGTCCGAGAAATGAATTTTTGTGTGAAATTATTTTCTGAAAATAATTAAGAAAATTGGAAACGAAATTTGATTAGAAGACTATGGTATATCGGGCCCGTATTTTGGTTCCGACGCCCGGTACAAGTCTTATATATAATCTAAGAACTTCATGTAAAGTTTGGTTGAAAACGGACGTCGTTTGACGTGTTTCGGACTTAAAATGGGAATTTGATGTTTTATGAAAATTTGGAAGAAATCATGAGTTTTGAGGCTTGATTTGGTGTATCTGATGTTATTTTGGCGATTTGATCTCACGGATAAGTCCGTAGGATATTTTTGAGGTTATGTGCATATTTGGTTTGGAGCCCCGAGGGATTAGGTGAGTTTTAGATAGGTGTCAGATTGCATTTTTGAACTTTGTAAAATCTGGTATATTTTCTTCTGTGATCTTCGTATTTGCGAAGATGTGCCTCGCAATTGCGAGCTCACAAATGCGAAGCCTGGGACCTGGGCCTATAATTGCAAATGCGATCCCATTCCTAGCAAATGGGAACTCGGGGATTTTTGGCACTGATTGCAAATGCGATCTCAGCCCTCACAAATGCAAAAGTAGGGTGGTCGCAAATGCGAGAACTGGAAAAATGATAAGGGTTTGCAAATGCAAACCCAGCTTCGCAATTCCCACAAATGGTCGGAGTTCGCAATTGCGAACCCTAGTTCGCAATTCCCGTATCTGAGGCCCAGCAAATTTCATACTTAGTCGAATTTTCACCATTTTTCACCATTCCTTCAAGACCCAAACACCATGGGCGATTTTTCAAGGACAAAACTTCTTCCAAATCAATTTTAAGTCGATTTTTACTTAATTCTTTCAATTATTTACATCATTTAACATGTTTTTCACTTAAAATCAATGATTTTCATGGGTGAAATTGGGGGTTTTGGGTAGAACCTAGGTTTTTCTAAAATTGGAGATTTGGACCTCAATTTGAGGTTCGATTTCAAAGCATATTATATATTTGGGTTCGTGAGGGAATGGGTAAACGGGTTTTGGTCTGAACCTCGGGTTTTGACCACGTTGGCCTGAGGGGCATTTTGGTCATTTTACCTAAATTCATATCTTAGCTTTAAATTAAATAATAGAATCAGTTGCTTGAGATGTTATTTACGAGATGTAATTGAAATAAATAGATTTGGGCCATTTGGAGTCGGATACTCGTGGCAAAAGTGTGGTTTCGAGTTGATTTTTGGAGCCGGTTTGAGGTAAGTGGCTTGTCTAACCTTGTGTGGGGGACCTTTCTCCTTAGGATATGATATTTGGTAATTGAATGCCTTGTACGTGAGGTGACGAGCACGTACTTGAGCTAATTATTGGAAAACCCGGTTGTACTTTAAATATTTACACTGAGTTTCTTTATTATGTGCTGTATTTTATTTGCAATTATAGACTGTGATAGCTAAGAAAGTATGTTTAGTTGTTCTAAGTTGCCTATTTGCTCAAGTTTCTTTGTTTGCACTACTAGAAACATGTTAGGTTAGAACTACTTGTTTCCTTGTATTTCCGAGCTTCATTTCTGAATATCTTCGTGTTGTGACTGCGTATTTACATTGGGACTATGTATGTGGGATTCCGGTAGGTCCCCCTCCCTTGTTTGTTTACTTTGGGACTAAGGGTTAGATTCCCGGCAGATCCCCCTGCAAATTTACTTTGGGACTGTGGGTTAGATTCCCGATAGATCCCCCTGTACATTGATAGTTGGACTACGAGAAGGTATCTCGGGAGATCCTTCGGATATACTCATATGATGGACTACGGGATGGTATCCCGGGAGCTCCTTGGATAGTTGATGAAATGGACTACAGGACGGTATCCTGGGAGATCCTCATTGTTGGTATTGGTATTGAGCTGTTGTACTCTGTGTTATCTAAAATTCTAGGTGTTAGTTGTTGTCTTGTATAGCCTGTCTTACTTCATAGTTGTAACGATTATTTCTGCTTATTTCATATTGTTGCAAGATTTATTATTATTATTATTCTCAGTAGGGCCCTAACCTTCCTCGTCACTACCCAACCGAGGTTAGGCTTGGCACTTACTAAGTACCACTGTGGTGTACTCATGCCTCTTCTGCGCATGGTTTTCATAGGCAGATCTAGGTACTTCAATCTCAGGCGCACTATCCTTGAGGTAGGGAGATCTACGGAGACTTCGAGGTACATCTGCAGCGTTCGCAGACCGAAGATTCTCCTTTTCTACTCTATCTGTAGTATTTAGCTTTCTTTCATACTTTTGATTTAGACATTCTGGAGTTAGAGTCGTACATTACTTTCTGTTAGCTTGTGTTCCTGTGAGTTTCCGGGTTTTGGGGTGATATTGTAGGCTTCCGCATTTTTGAGTTGTATATGCCGAGCGATATTTATATACAGATTTCTTTTGGTTGTTCAGTTTTAATTAATTATTCTGCAAGCTATGTTATTTTTCCGCATTGTTGGGCTTACCTAGTTATAGGGACTAGGTTCCATCAGGACATGTTCACGGAGGGCGAACTGGGGTCGTGACAGCAAGTAAGGGAGGACACTTTGTACTTGAACAACTAAGGCTCGGTGGTTAAGATGCATTTTAAGGGCCAAGCGGTCACAAGAACTGTGCCCACTTAGCCGACCTTAGCCATGATACAAATTATTATCATGTACTTTACACTTTGAAATGAAAGAAAGTTCTGTCTTGCTATTATACTCGGGGACTATTGAACCCAAGGGCTACCCCTACTCGTGGACTTTCGAACCTAAGGGCTACCCCTACTCGGGGACTATCGAACCCAAGGGATACCCGTACTCGAGGACTTTTGAACCCAAGGGCTACCCCTACTCGGGGACAATCTAGCCCAAGGGCTACTCCTACTCGGAGACTATCATCCAAAAAAAAGATCGGATGAACCAGGCTACTATATCCCGGGGGCACCAAACCTATTGGACGGTGCCCAAAAACAAAAGGCTACGTCCGCTCAAAAAATAGCGTGGAGATGTACCAATCTCGTTACCAAAAGAAGGGGCTTTATAAAATTCAAAACCTGCTAAAAGGTTACCCTCGACAAAAGGTTTTATAACACTTAAGCATCTCGAAAAAACTTACGATCATACCAAGTTTTCAAAGCTTCTAGCAAAAAACGTTATATCAAAGTTAGGTTATATTCAAACTTCTAAAAATCGGATGCCCTTTAACTACATTTGATTCTATGCTACGGCACCAGAAACATTGCAAGAATAAAAATTACAAAGAGATGCTGAAAAAGTAAAGAATCGAAATTGCCAGAAACAAACACTAAGGCATCCACGCCTAATTTTCACCAGGGCTCAACTCAGAGCCGTCGGAGCCCTCCGAGCCCTCAGAACTCTCAGAGCCTTCGACACCTTCCGGCTTGTACAACGTTTTTACCTCAGCCTCATATTTTTGGGCTTCCTCAATCTCAGCTGACGGTCGAAACCTCGAGCGTGGATCTCTTCGAGGGTCTACCTTCGAGACAAATACCTCATATATTCGACCTTGGTCCTCATGCGGGTCTCGACCTTGTATTGGGCCACCATCTCTTCGGCGTCGGCGGAGGTTACGTCTAACTTGGACTTCATTGCCTCGTACTTTCTACCGAGGGTATCTCATTCTATGACGGCTGAGCTAAACTATGCTCGGAGGTATCATTTTGTTGGGACCGATCTTCAGCTTTCTCCTTTGCCACACAAAGTTGGACCTCTACTGATGCCAGCTTTGCTTGGGCGGTTTCCTTCTCTGAAGCCAGCAGGTCCATTTTGCTTTTCCATACATCACCCATGGCTTGGACCTCGTTTATTTCAACTCAGAGTAGGTCGATCTAGTCAATCTTCTATTGGACCTATGAGGTTTTGTCATTAATCACCACGTCTAGCTCCTTGTTTTTAACTTCAAAGACCTTTACCTTTTCGACCAGGTCGGCATATTCCTGCCTCAGGGACAAAGTTTCCTTCTAAGCCCTATCCAGGTCGGCCTGAAGATCCTTGATGGCCTTGTTTTGTTGCTCACTGAGGAGCTTGTACATATAATTCTTTCGAGCCTGCTCTTTGAACTCAAACTTGAGTTTGTTAATCTCAAAGCGATATCGGAGAAAGCTCTCGTGGTGAAGAACCGAGGCCTGTGAAATGACGAGAGTAGTGAGAGACACCAAAACCTAAGTGAATTCAGATGGTAGTATCGGTGCCTTACATGGTTAAGCGCCTGATGCACCTCATTGAAGAGACTCGACGCGCCCACCTCATTCATCTTCACCTGGTCCTCTGTGGTCACCAGGCATCAGAGATAACTGTCTATGCCCACTGGAGCAGATAAAACTCGAGCATCCTCCGGAATCGTAAGAATAACTATTCTTTTGCGACCAGGTTCCACACTCAGAGCAGGAAATTGCTTCTCCAATTTTGGGCTCGAGCTCGGCGCGTCAGTTTTCAAAGGCACGTCCTTCTTCGAGACCTCTTAGTCGTCCAAATTGGACATGTCCACACCATTAACGAAGGGGGGGTCATATGTACCTTGTGCTCCTTCACTTGATTTCTATTTGCCCACCCGGGCCTCGCCAAGCATAGAATCAGCGTAGGAGGGCGTCTCAACGATGTCAATCACACCAATATCCTCTTTTAAGGCTAGAGTCTCGACTTCGGAATCTCGGACTCTCGGACTAGGAGGGGCCTAACATCATGGATCTTCTACTCGGTCGTCGCATTCTCCACGAGAGGGTTGATCCATGGGCAACAAAAATGTCATCTTCTTCTGCCTCGTTCCTAAGCCGGAGAAGAGAGTCAAAATGTAGCACCCAAGAGTTGGTACTCTTATTGAGCTTACGATTCACCCTCTTCTTTGGCTTCACCTCGAGACCCGAGGAACCTGAGGGCTTTCTCTTCCTTTTCTTATTTTCCCCTACGTCAGCTCTGGGTTGTCTGGTAATGAAGGGACCAACGGATAAGGACATATCCTCATCCCCTTCCAAAGGCCTAAGTTTCGTGGTCTTAGGAAAACCTATAAAAGAAAGAAGAAAGGTCAGTATGATGTGACTGAAGAGCACGGTAATAGCTATCCAGAGGATATCCTTACCATGAGAACCGGCCTTCCATCGGCCCTTAGAAAGCTTGCTCCATAAGCCCTCGAAGTATGACATCTACTTGTAGATGCCTTCAATCCACTCCTTGAGCTGGGGGACCGAATTTGGAATCCGGGCCATAGCTGTACAACCACAAATATGAATGATGAGAGTGGAAATGAAGAAATGGCTGCACTTACGAGATACATTCCACTTCTCGGGAAGTGGCATGAACTTGGGAGGGATCAAGTCTTCAGTCTTCACACGAATGAAGTGCCCATGCCAACCTCGGTCTTGATCTTCGTCAATACTCAAAAAGGGGGCCTTACTGGCCCGGCAAATGAGCTTGATAAATCCCTCTCAAAAATTTGGGGACTGTATAAACGGAGCAGGTGCTCGAGGCTGGACTGACGAGACTCGGTGTTATTCGCAAAATAATGGAGGAAGATAACGATCCTCCAAAGAGACTGGTGGATTTTACAGAGGAACACTTCTTAGCTGTTACAAAAGGCTAAAATCACGGGTCTAACGGGCCAAGCATGAACAGGTAAGTGTAAACACTTAGGTACCCCTCCACAGGGGTAGTAATATCATCTTCGGGTCCAGGGACTACTACGTCCTTGCCTTTCCATTTGCAGTCCTCTCGGACCACGGGAAGGACATCTTCGGTAATGGAGCATATATATCTACACGCTTCTTTGCCCCGATCCTATTTGGATGAGGGCTTCTTGACTTTGAAGTTGTCCGCGAACCCTCGGGTACAAAGCTTTTCATGGGAGCCTCGAGGGCAGCCTCGGGGCAGATGCCTTAGGGGAAGCCACCTCGGGAATAGCCACCTCATAAGCAGCCATCTCAACGTTCGTGGCCACACTACAAGAAAGTTTAGAATTTGCAATAATCTTTTTACAACAACAATAATATTGTTGTAAAATATAATAAACGGCAACAACTTCATTTAGTTGGTGCTATATCATAGAATTTTTACCCACAATTTTTTTTTGTTAGCAAAAATTTTAATATTGTTGCCATATTTAAAAAATAATATAACAAAATTTACATATATATAAACCAACAACAACTTTTTACCAACAACATTATGGTTGTTGTCTAAGTTTATTAAATGGCAACACCGTGATTAGATTATTACTGTATCATATAATTTATAACTTAGGAATAATATAATAAATATAAAATATAAAAATAACTGGCAACAACAAATATAAATTGTTGCTATACACAAAACTTTCTTTACAACCTCTTTTAGTTGTGGCCTAAATTTAGTAAATTTTACGCCAAAATAGTTTTCCGCCAAAACAAAGGCGCCAAAATAGTTTTCCCCCTTCTATTACTTTTCCAGTTTTCCCCAAATTCTTAGCCCCAATTTTAGTTTCTGCTGCAACTAGGTTTTCTCTTTTTATTATTTTGCTAAACTAAGGTCTTGCATCTGGTATTCAATTCTTTGCCGATTTTTCTGTTGGTTTGGGTTCTAAAGTCAGAAAAGATTAAAAAAAAAAACTTTCTGATTTCGGTCGTGTTTATTGGAGAATTTATGGGATTCTCAGCTATTTTTGGATTGAAGTTAAGGTTGACACTGTTGTTCTCTGCCGTTTGCTATCAAAGTCGTAGCTAAGCTTCCTTCATCGTCATTTCTGCCCTTTATCGGGTGTTTCAAGGTTTATTTGTCGAGTATTTTAGGTACACATTCCTGAATCTATATTGTTTCTTCATAAAAATGGCTAAAATCACGAATGAAAACCTTGTTCATTTTTCGATTCTGTTCAAGTTCACAGACCTAGTATGTATAACTGTTAGGCAGCAGATTGATATTTAGATCCATGTTAGTTCTTTACATTTATGGTGTTATCAACCCATCCTTGTCTGTTTGCATGTTGGTATTTGGTGATTAAAAAAATTAAATATTTTATTATATAAAATGATGAAGGAATCACATATCAGTAAAGCAGAGTATACCGCCTTTATGGTTTAGCTTTTATTCTCTCCAATATTGAAATCCATAGCAAATGTCTTGCTTGGTTTACTCTCTTAGCTAGATGTACAGCCTTGTTTGTTCGGTCACTGCTAGATATTGCATTTAGCAGTTTGCTCGGTCACTGCTAGTGCTAACTTATCTCCCTTACCGGACCCACTCTTCTGCCAAACTCCTATTAGATAAAAGAAACAATAAAGGCCAATTACAATCAATATAGAGATCGGTCGTCGTGTTCTGTTGCTTGGTGCATGATACTTGGACGCCATTATGTGCTTGCGACAGCACCACAAGTTCCCAAGAAAGCAGAAGAGTTAGGTAGATTTGTGTTATCAAACTAACTGCATCTCCATAGTTGATTTAGGCTTCGATGAGCAAATTGATACTTGATTTAAAGCTTGTAGAATTTGCTCTATACTAAGTTGTTTGAGAAATATATGCAGTACAAGTATTCTATGACAACCATTACTTTATTTGCCTGGTTGTGTGAGAGAATAATTAGAATAGAAGAAAATTAGGTATTATTTAATAGATTTGACGTAACCTGAACATTTAGTTTGGATATGCGAACTTGTGCGTCAAAGCTTGGAACAATGCTTGGTGAGAACTTACCAATTTAGGTTCCTCACAATTATTCCAAATATTTAATTTGGTTATGATTAGTATTATTAAGTAAGACAGTATTACTTATTTCATATCAAATTTGATTATCATTATAGGGTAAATAGTGGATAGCAGTATGACTGAATTTGGATTACGTGTGACATATGAAGCTCATGTACACTTGACAATATGGTTGGTTAGCTCAACACATGTGGGCGTGTTTCTTTATCCGGTGAGAGCACAAATAGTTTTTTAAAGAGGTATGTGAGTTACAAATAAAATCTTCAACATTTTCCCAAGTAAGGTCCAAAGTATTGTTCTTATTGCATATTGATGCCTTCCCCTGTGATTACCAACCTATTTGGCAGCTCAAGAGACCGGTTTGAGCCTTGAAAGCTTTTCCGCTAAAATTAAGTTTTACTATAGTAATATTTTTCTCTCGGATAAGATGTTGCATATGCATTCTTAATAGCTTGCACATTCTCTTTGAGCCTCAAGACACCTTAAGGTGAAAAGTATGCAGTTGGGCCACTTCTTGTTGCTGTTTCTGTATATGGTTGAATCTATTTCTGTTGCTGCTTTCTGGATGTTGCTACAACCAATTTCTCCAATGTGATGTAAGGTTAGTTCAACTGGTTACAAATACTTTTAACTTCTAAGCTCCACCCGTAGGATTATTGTCTTACTGTTTAGTTTTTTAGGGTAATACTTTTTCCCCCGATTTGTTTTTGCCTAATGATTTTTAAAAACATATATGGCTACTTAATTTTTTGTGTTAAAGTACACAAAAAGTACCAGGAAAGAGAACAATGAATAAACAACATCTTAAACTCTTGTGACAATTTTTCTTCAAGTATGACAATTACAGAATAAAGTTCTAGGAAACAGTGAAAAGCCTTCTTATAGTTTAGTTCTGAAATTAGCTATGTTCAGTATCCATTGTTTGAAATAATGAACAAAAGCAAAGAATATACAAGAAACAACTCTAAAATCACATGCTAAGTTGAACAGGGTACTAAATGCAAAACCTTAAGTTAAGACAAACAACTAACTTCATTCACGAATTTATAATAAGTTACAAAAACTTTTTCAGAGTTCTGTAATTTGTTTATCTTTCGGGGGCCATCACCAAATTTTCTCTAGACATTAGTGAATGGTTTATGTGTATACAACTGCTAAAAAAGGAGTTCAGTTTCTATAATGAAAACCATTTTAGTTAGCAATGCACATGACCAGAAAATGATTTAAAGAATTGCATTTGGATGAGCTGTAATGCCAGCTTGAGAAGCTAATCTTCTTTGCTAAGTAAATAGTAATTGGCTTGGCCTGTAATGTTGAAGAAAATTCTTGAAATATGGAGCAAATAGTAAGTCATTAGTGCTGAAGGCTAGATTTGGCTTATTGTTTTCAATTGCAACATCAAGTTGATGTCTTTACTGCGTATTGGTACGAAAATGTAATTTAATATATATCGCTGCCTTTGTGTTTACAGGCTGTTAGGGAACAGTTGTTGCAATTGATGTTTGAAACATTTAACATCTCGGGGGTTTTATGCCTCTGAGCAGGCAGTATTGTCGCTTTATGCTGTTGGATGCATATCTGGCTACACTGTTGATGTTGGTCATGGGAAAATTGGTATCTGCATTACCTTAAAACTTTTCATCCTTCAACATCCGTTATTTGTAGATTCTTTGCTTTTTCTATCAATTAGTCTCCCGTTATCTGATGGGGCCTATTTATGTAGTCGTTAGGTAGCAGTATTGTGGTTATCTGTGTCGTCTGAAAATCACCGCCAGCTGCTAGAGAACACAGTGGTTTGTGGTGGCACTGCTAATATAACCGGTCAGTCTGTGTCGTCTGAGACTAAGCACCGCATGAAATACTCTCTCTGTTAGCTAATAGGTAAATAGCAATCCCCTATATGATGCAAACAATGTAACACTTAAAGCATTTGGTAATGGTGATATTGTCGTGGATGTGAAGACCGTGTGTATGCATCTAATGTCCAGCAATTAGCATGAATTAGTGCCTATGATTTGCTACTTATACTCAACAAGTATTACTATCTGCAATCTGAAATCAAAATCAAATTAAATAAAAAAAATAGTTGTTCCAACTTCCACAGTATTGGGCCCGTGAGGTGATAAGATTGTTTAATTAGTAGAAACTTTCTAGGAAACTTTTTTGTCTGAATATTTTGTGGACTTATGTATGCTAACTTTTGAATTGTTAAAAGGTATTGTATGTTAAAAAGTTACTGAATTATTTATTTGTACTCTTTTGTAGGTAAAGCACAATAGATGTGGAACTAAAACTGAATCTTGGTATATCTAACTTTGCCTCTTTGCTAAGTTCTTCTATATCTTCACGGTATGATATTAGCATCATCATCTTAAGTGTATATAGTCCACTTTCTGCTTTGCGTCTCTGCTAAATTCTTCTATATTTTCACAGTATGATATTAACGTTCATCTTGTTGCTAGTTCCTGTTCTAGCTTTTCAGTATTATACCTTTACTCCTTACAATTTCCTTGCTTCTAATATCCAGGCATTAAGTAAACATGGAATCTCTTGGCATGACATTAAGCGGTGAGTCTTTTTAGGAACTCCAGCCCAGCTATTTTCTCCTTCCCTTCTGTTGGTATTTGTAGAGTAGATTGATTACCACTCTTGTCCACATTAGTTTTATCTTGTAAGGCAGAACTCACAGCATTATAAATCCTCGCTAAAGCTGTTGAAGCAGGAATACCAGCTGGTAATTTGGATTTCATAGCAGCTGATGCATTACCTATAGCTTTTAAATTATCTTGCCCAGCCTTCGACTTGTCCTGTTTATCCCAATTCACTTGCCCAGTTTCTAGAATGTCAACCTTATCATTTCTACCTCCATGATCTACCAGTGCAATCCTTTGTGGAAAACCAACATTACTTGATTTTAATCCTATGAACAATTTTATTAAACTACTTGAGAATAAAAGAGATAGCCGCTTTTCCTTGAATTGAAGCTAACGAGTGATTTTACTCTTCTCTAAGGAAAAAGTTGTCTGTTCATTTTTTCAGAGTGGTTATGTTACTTACTATCGTTTTAGCTTCCACTGAAGTGAATTATTCATCTCTGAACCTTCTAGCATGATAGTTTACTTTTCTTCATGATTTATTTTATTCATTTTTTAAAATTGTTAATAAGGAACTTTCTATAAAGTTTCTGTTTCAGGCCTCTATGTAGAGTAAGATAATATTTACATTTGAAATGAAATAGAACAGAACACTAAGCATAAAATGGTCCTAAAGCAGATGAAAGTGAGATTTTCGCCTTAAAAATGTATACATGTTTTCCTCTTTGATCCTTTTTTCTGTCCCACTTCTTTTCCTCAATTCCTCTTTGTAGTTAAAGAGGTTTTCACTGCTTTAATTTTATACTTTTGTACTTTATTTTTTAATCAAAATCTAATTATATTTATCTTCTTTTTAGGATGAGCATGCGTAAACCAACATTCATGGCCATTCAGTTCATGTAATGCACAAGCTGTTGGAAGAAGATTTGTTTTTCGGGTTACTATTAGAATAGAACTTAAGAACCATGGATATATGATGCTTTTGTTCATTTTGTATGTAAAAACATATTTTTAAGTCTATTTAGTTTTTGAAAGTGAGTATATCCACTGGAATCAAATTTATGTATAGACTCTTTATCTATATATATAAGTTATTATTTCTATGTGCATTTGTGAAAATCTGAAAGAATATACAAAAGTGTGTATTTAGTAACAACTCATAAATGGTTGCTAAAGTAGTACTGGAGATTGACAAAAAATTAATAGCAATGATAAAAAAATACAAATAGAAAAGGAAAGGGAGGAAATACAAAAAAATAGAAGAGAAAAGTCATACAAAGTTATATACAAATGACTACCCCCCTTTTTGTATTTCCTTAATTTATTTTGGCAAGCTCGAGCCTAGCTTCCAGGCATTGGATATGGAAATGCAGGAGAGGTGGTCGAATTAGATTGGTGGTTCGTGATTGGGCCCGGGATCGGGGGATTGGGGGTGAGAGCGTTAGAGCCAGTCCAAATAGCATATTTCCGGTTAGGGGCCTAAGACTCACTAAAGCAATTGTAGCTATTCACTCCTTCTAGTTCTAGTGAATTTCGCTCCAAATAGCATAAAAAGAAGCTTATTGCCACAATAATAGTTGTTGCTAAAAGTCTTGATAACAGACTATTAACTTTACCGCCAGATATTTTTAGCAATAACTGATATTGTTGGCAAAAAGCTAATTTTGTCACAACAATATTTTTTGTTGCTATATATCTTCATAATCTACGACTTTATTGGCTTTATACCAACAATAAATAACTTATGGCAACAATACATATTGTTGCGCTAGGTAAACTTTTGGCAACAATTTATTCTGTTGTTGCATATACTTTTTCCATCGGTATTTATTGCAACGGAGTGCAACGACTTTTTTGTTGTTGCTAAAAATACTTTTGGCAACAACATTGAATATATGGCAACAAAAAATATTATTGCGAAATGCCTTCTTTCTTGTAGTGTTGCAGGTGGGAAGATGAAGCGTCAACCTGTTGGGTAACTGATTTGGAAGTTTTATCTATTTCTATATAACATAGTTTGAAAATTTTAAGATCAAAGATGAAGATGTGAAGATTTGAAAGAACTAGTTTGAAGGCTGAACAACATAGTACGAAGATTTGAAGAAAATTTTGGTAAAAACCTAAGAATAACTATGAAGATTTTTAGATCAAAGATGAAGATACGAAGATTCGAAAGAAGTTGATGATAGCTAGAAAAGTGGAAAAAGAACAAAGGGTGGAAGCTTTTATAGGGGAGGTATGCGACGCTTTGCATTCGGAGGAAACCAATCGATGATTGACACGTGTCCGAATTAAAACGACGCGATTGATGGGATGTTTCGACTTCTTCGACATTTTGATTGTCACGTACGAAGGAAGGAACATGAGTACATATGTCGTTTCTCATCGTTTTGGCAACCCTACTCATTGAAAAACGAAGGGACTATCTGTATATAATAAAACTGGGACTAATGAGCACCCTTATTTTCCGGTAGGTCAAACGAAGCAAGGACATAACTATATGGAATCAAAATCGAAGCTAGGAACCTCTCTTGATAAGGCCCGAACAAAGCGCTTACCGTCGGAGCCATTGAACCACGCCGCAGGATCCGGTACAAGCTCAAGGACCTCAGAAAAGAATTACTGAATAGTTACACACGACTAATGAAGGGCTGTGATATCCGCACTCAGTCGGATATCACGGTGCGGATCTCGGCCCGTATTCGCAGCAAATCAATGATTCATGAAAAAGACGATTTTTACCTTTCTTAGAATTGTACTAGGGATGAAACTCTCCTATTGTTTAAAGGAGATAATTTTTATTCAATGAGCACACTGCAACATGCATATCAAGGAAGTATAAACTTATTTTCTCTGCTTCTAAAATTATTCAAAATTCTTATTTTTGCTCATAGTTCTTCATAAGTATTTGGCTTCGAATAGAGGGCAAAACAATCAATAAGCTCAGATCCGAGCTCTGACCTAATACCACAACTGGTTTGCTTATTTATTCTATCTTCACTTCACTTATTTAACATTATTGATCACTTGTATTGAATTCGAAGAGGAGCCTTGGCGTAACTAGTAAAGTTGTTGCGATGTGACCTGGAGGTCACGGGTTCGAATCGTGGAAACAACCTCGTGCAGAAATGTAGGATAAGGTTGCGTGCTGGTCCGACTATCCTTTGATCACTTGTATTGAATTAATCCACATATCCTTAAAACCGCGTTTAAATTCAATTGTTATCCATTTTCGAGGGTAAACAATATCAAATTGCTAATCTCATTTTTTCTATTTTTGCAGTTACAGCCGCAGTAATTGCTTAGCTAAATTGGCTACTTTCACCCAAATATATATTAAAAAATATTTTTTGAAATATTATTATATTAATTCCATAATTACAATTTATCTGCCAATAAGTAATTTTGATAATTTAATTATTTCATATTCACATCTTATCTGTTGCACCCTATGCATTCAAACTTCTATAATACTTCATAATAATACTAGTAAGGAGTGAAGCTATGTTGGCCCAAGGGCGGTCAACTGAATACCTTTTCTTCGAAAAATTATATTCCGTATAAGGTAAAATATTACTTGTTATTGAGTAAAAATAGACTTTGAACACCCTTGCATAACCCACTGGCATACGTGTTGGCGTCACTGTGTTAAAAATAAACTGTTAGAAAATAAAAAAAGGTAGAAGAATCAGAAATTTCCGAGTCCACAATTTCCTTGTGTGTCCTTAAGGAATTTTAACCCCCTCACACGTTGCCAAGGTAATGGATTAAATCCTCCCAGGATAAAACGGAATAAAC
>MU678436.1:144832-160172 GCA_026770625.1 Nicotiana glauca
GGGCACCCTTCTGGGTCAACCTGGTCATCGGGGCTGCTATAGATGAAAACCTCTCCACGAACCGATGATAATATCCTGATAATCCCAAGAAACTCCGAATCTCAGTAGCTGAAGCTGGGTGAGGTCAATTCTCGACTGCCTCAATCTTCTTTGGGTCCACCTGAATGCCCTCTGCTAATACTACATGACCCAGAAATGCAACTGAACTCAACCAGAACTCGCACTTTGAGAACTTGGCATACAACTGACTATCCTTCAGAGTCTGAAGAACCACTTTGAGGTGCTGCTCGTGCTCCTCCTGACTGAGGGAGTACACAAGAATATCATCAATAAAGACTATCACAAACAAGTTTAAATAAGGCCTAAACACTTGGTTCATCAACTCCATAAATGTTGCTGGGGCATTGGTCAATCCGAATGACATGACCAAAAATACATAATGCCCATATCGAGTGCGAAAAGCTGTCTTAGGGACATCAGACGCCCTAATCCTCAGCTGATGGTAGCCAGACCTCAAGTCTATCTTTGAAAACACCTTCACACCCTGCAACTGGTCAAACAAATCATCAATCCTCGGTAGTGGATACTTGTTCTTTATTGTCACCTTGTTCAGCTGCTGGTAGTCAATGCACATTCTCATCGACCCATCCTTTTTCTTCACAAATAAAACTGGCGCACCCCAAGGAGAAACACTAGGTCTGATGAAACCCTTCTCAAGCAAATCTTGCAACTGATCCTTTAACTCTTTCAGCTCTGGCAGGGCCATACGATACAGCGGGATAGAAATGGACTGCGTGCCTGGAGCCAGATCAATACAAAAATCAATATCCCTGTCAGGCGGCATAGCTGGCAGGTGTGAAGGGAAAACCTCTGGGAACTCCCGAACAATAGGAACTGGGTCAATAGAAGGAACCTCAGTGCTGGAATCACGAACATATGCCAAATAAGCTAAATACCCCTTCTCGACCATGCGTCGAGCCTTAACATATGAAATAATACTGCGGGTGGCATGTCCTGGGGTCCTTCTCCACTCCAATCAGGGCAAGTCTGGTAAAGCCAAGGTCACGGTATTGGCGTGACAATCCAAGATCGCATGATATGGGGATAACCAATCCATCACTAGTATAATATCAAAATCAACCATGTCTAGAAGCAATAGATCAACATGGGTCTCAAAACCCCTAAATACTACTACACAGGAACGATGGACTTTGTCGACCACTATAGAATCACCCACTGGTGTAGATACATATACAGGAATACCCAAGGCATCACTAGGCATAGCCAAGTAGGGAGAAAAATAAGACGACACATATGAATACGTAGACCCAGGGTCAAATAGCACTGAAGCATCCTTTGTCACAAACCAGAATAGTACCTGTAATCACAACATCTGATGACTCAGCCTTTGGCCTGGCTGGCAAAGCATAACAACAGGGCTGGGCCCCACCTTCCTGAATCGCATCCCTAGGACGATCAACTACTGGCTGACCTCTGCCTCTGCCGGTGCGAGCTCTACCTCTACGGTCCCTACCTCCACCTCTATGATCCCCACCCCCGCCTCTAGCTGGATGGGCGGCCGGTGGATCACCTGCTACCTGAATCATGGGACGAGGGCCCTGCTGCTGTGACCGAGCACCTCTCAACCTCAGGCAATATCTCCTGATGTGACCGAGATCTCCACACTCATAACACCCAGCTGAATGCGGCAACTGAGAAAACTAGGACTAACCCTACCGCCCTGAATGACCTTCTCGAAAGCTCTGAAGTGGGGGTGCACTGATAGGCTGCTGATCTGAATGATACTGTTGAGAACCACCGCTGCCTAGAGTACCATGAGAAGCCTGAAGAGCCGACTGAAAGGGCCTCGGTGCCTGACCTCTACCATAGAAATCCCTACCTCCAGATGAGGTACCACTGAATCTACCAGAATGACGAGGTCTCTTGTCCGACATCTGACCACCTCCCCGTGTGAGGACCATCTCAACTCTGCGGGCCGCATTGGCCGCCTCCTGAAAGGAAATATCACTACCAACTCCCATGGCCATCTGAAGACGGATCGGCTGAATCAATCCATCAATAAATCTCCGGACCCTCTCTCGCTCTGTAGGGAGTATCACAACTGCATGGCGTGCCAAGTCAACAAATCTACTCTCATACTGAGTAACTGTCATGGAGCCCTACTGGAGGCGCCCAACTGCCTACGAAGTGTCTCCCGCTGAGTGACGGGGAATAACTTCTCCAAGAACAACTCTGCGAACTGATCCCATGTCAAAGTTGGAGACCCTGCTGGTCTAGATAGGAAAAAATCCCTTCACCAAGTCTTGGCGGACCCTGCAAGCCTGAAGGTGCAAAAATTGACCCCGTTGGTCTCCACTATACCCATGGTCCTGAGAATCTCATGACAACTGAATAGAAAATCCTGGGGATCCTCTGATGAAGCACCGCTGAAAGTGGTGGTGAAAAGCTTGGAGAACCGATCAAGTCTCCACAAAGCATCCGAAGACATGGCCGCTCCATCGCCGGCCTGAGCTGTAATACCTGTCTGAACTGCCACTATGGGCTGAATCTCTAGAACCTGAGTTTGGGGAGCTACCTGCTCCGGAGTACGCGTAGCAGGAGTCTGAACCCCTCCGCCAGCCTGAGAAGTGGCTGGTGCTACTGGCAGCAAACCCGCTCTAGTGACACTGTCCATAAAGCCTGCCAATCGGACTAGAGCATCCTGAAGATCCGGGGTAAACATGACCCCTCCTGGGACCTGAGCTGGGCCCACTGGAGCTGCTGGGGCTGGAACCTCCTCATCATAGTCAATATGAGGCTCCACCTCTGGAACTGCTGCCTGAGGCTGAGCTCTGCCCCTACCTCGACCTCTGGCACGGCCTCGGCCTCTACCCCTCGCAGGAGCTACTGCTGAGGGCTCGGGCTGCTGCGCGGTAGAAGAAGAAGCACGTGTTCTCGCCATCTGCAAAAGAACAGAGTATAAGGACAATCAGTACTTAAGAAACAGAATCGCACGGCAAGAAAGAACAAAAGTGAATTTTTTCCTAACGCTGTACCCTCTGGGGTTAAATACAGACGTCTCCATACCGATCCCTTAGACTTTACCTAGTTTGTCTGTGAGTAGCGAGACCTATGCAACCTAGAGCTCTGATACCAACTTTTCACGACCCGGATTTCCCACCATCGGGAGTCATGATGGCGCCTACTGTCGTTGATAGGCAAGCCGAATATTTAGAAACACATCATCGATTTAGTATAAACAATATAGCAACGGAAACATTAAAATAAAGCGGAAGACTTTAAAAATGTTTAAACAACTCAAAACTGAAATACGAAACTCCAAATTACACCTCTACCCAGTATCTGGTGTCACTACTCACAGACTACTATAGAATACTGAAATAAGGGTCTGAAAGAAATACATATAACTATTTGTCCCGAACACATGGGACAATAGAATAAAGTAAGGATAAAGAAGGCGCCGGGCCTACGGACGCCTGGAAGCTACCTCGGTGCCTCGCGGATCTGAATGCTAACACCTGCACCGCTGCTGCTACTGCAGTCCGAATCTTGTATCTGCGCAAAAGAGCGCAGAGTGTAGAATCAGCACAACCGACCCCATGTGCTGGTAAGTTCCTGGCCTAACCCCGATGAGGTAGTGACGAGGCTAGACAGGAACTATCACAAATAACCTGTACAGATATATGTGCAATAACAGGGAATACACTAATTTTAACAGTTAAAAGAGGGGGGAAGAAACATGATATGGGGTACTACAGTCTAAATATTGAAATCAACGATAAGGAAATGAAGCTGAACAATAAAAACTGATAAGGAAAACATAGGAAAACTTATACACACGAAAGCAATACACTCAGTCCATACTCTGTTGCGGCGTGCAACCCGATCCTCAACATAAATCTCCATTGCGGCGTGCAACCCGATCCTCAACAATCAATACCATTGCGGCGTGCAACCCTATCCTCAATATTCATCAATACCGTTGCGGCGTGCAACTCGATCCTCAACAATCAATACCAAGAACTCACCCAACAACGACCGCAACTCAAGTGCGAGGGGAGTAACAACAATCACAAGAAACTCCCGGCAAGGGAATACAATTAACAATTCAATCATCCTGGCAAGGGAGAGTACAATAAATACTTACGTCCCGGCAAGGGACTAATCGCTACATGTTCCACTTTTAATCATCTATTTCTCGGGTAACAATGTCTAGTCCGAGGCAATGCTAAAAAAAAACCAAACCAATCACAATATATTATGCTTATCAACCCAAGCAAGAAAAAATATACCATTAAATCCGAATCCAACACATATAAGACTCACGGTCATGCTAGACTCCGGTGCATAGATAACCGTCACCATGCCTATACACCGTACTCCACATTTAGCAAGTAGCAAATAATACCTTAATCCTAATCCCTCAAGCCAAAGTTAGAACATACACTTACCTCAAAAGCTCCAAACTCAACTCATGCCTCTAGAATAGCTTTAACCCTCAAATTCGCCACAAAACCGCTCGAATCTAGTCATAAATTACTCAAATGTATCAACAAATGCTAGTTAAATCAACTTGAATGCATAAATTCCCAAAATGCCCCGGGCCCACATGGTCAAAACCCGAAGTTCGAACCAAAACCCGGTCACCCATAGCCCTACGAGTTCATATTATGATTTGTTTTGAAATCGGACCCCAAATTGAGGTCCAAATCCCCAATTTTAAGAAAACCTAGGTTCTACCCAAAATCTCCATTTTTACCCATGAAAAACCTTGATTTTAAGATGAAAACATGATAAATGATGTAAAAGATTGAATAAATTAAGTAAAAGTTAACTTACAAATGATTTGGAGAAGAGGGAGATCGTGAAAAATCGCCAATGGATGTTTGGGTTTTGAAAATATGAAAAATGAAGCTTTAAAATCGTCTAAGTATGAATATGCAGGTCTCTGATGTCGCATTTGCGAACAGGGGTTCGCAATTGCGAACTCCGACCAAATATGGGAATTGAGAAGTCCAGTTCGCATTTGCGAACTCTGAAGGACACTGGGTCTCTAGTTTTTGATCTTACATTTAATAAAATTAGAAAATGCAGAAATAATAAATAAATAAAATAACAAAAAGAAAAAAAAGGAAAACAAAAGAAAGAGAAAAATAAAAGAAAGAAAGCAATTAAAAGAATTGGGCCGTTCCAATTATAATTATGCTCAGGCCCAATACTTCCGCCCGAATCCAGCCCATACCCATCCCCATAACCCGGCATGCCCCCTATATTGAAACGACGATGTTTTGGCGTCATTTAATCCTGGCCCTCCATACCCTCAAATCCAAGGACTAATATTGATCCTTCAATATTAATAAAATTTTCCGAAATTAATCCTAAACTCTAGAGCACACCCCTCCCTCCTCGTACCTGTCCCTCTCCACCTTCATCACCGGCGCCGCCTTAACTCCGCCGCCGAAAATCGCCCACGGCGACAGAGGACCACCAAATGCCACCAAAGTTACACCCTAACACCTCCTATGTCTCCTATTTCAAATCTACCTTTCTTTTCCTTCGAATCAACCTCACAGACTTCGAATCTTGATTTGAAGTCGACGAACCCTAGCCGCCGCCCTCAAATCCCAGTGGCGGCGCCACCACAAACCACTGCCAAATAACACCCTAGTATCCTTTCCCTTTCCCCATGCCAAAAATCAACTCAGTTTCCCTTGAATCATTTTAGATTTCCTCGAATATTTGATTGAAAGTCTGGTCCAAAACCCTAGTTCTTCCAAAAAACCCCAAAATCACACTCCAAGCTATTTTCGACCTCCTCATCCCGAATTTCATGCCAGAATCTCTCAAATCTCAGTGGAGTTGGGGATTTTTGGATCTAGGGTTCATGCAGTCCGACTATTTTGGGAATAATTCAGGGTCGAGCAGGTTCTATAGTAAGTGTTCCGTTAGTTTTACGTTTTATTTTGTTTATCAGGATAGTTTAATTCCTCTTTTGTTTTGTTTCCATCTGTTCAATCAGTGAATTTTCTTCTCGTTTTTAGTTTTGTTTTAGTTTGATACATATGTTATCTGCTAGTTAATCATAGTTTTAATTTCAAAATCGTCTTAATTGATTAGTTTGGACTCAATAAAATTCTGTCCGTTAATTGTTAGCTAGATGTTTAGGTTTCTTTTAGTTCTAAGTTGATGTTTAAATGTTCAATTATTAGCATATTGGTTAAATGTTAGTTTAATTTCATTGTTGATCCTGGTCTCCTGATTTTTAAATCTGATTGAGTTTGTGTGAATGAATAATTGTTATTTGTTAGTTCAATTAGTTAATTTTTGAATTTTAATGAATCAGTCCTAGTTAGTTTGGAATTGGTTTAGGGGATTGGTTATAGCTGTTAAAAATTTAGGTAGAATCAGTAATTTAGAGAAGTTTTCAGGGGTAGTTTAGGCATGAGAAATGGCTAGTTTATCAGGAATAGTAATTTCAAAATAAAAACGAGGGTAGTTTAGGTATTTGGGATTAGGTAGAACATGATAGATAACACTAGAATTCACTAGAGTCTTCTAGAATAGGGTTCAAGTTAGATTTCAGTAAATTTAGGGTAGTTACTTGAGTGACAAGTCAGAAAATAGAGTGTTAAAAAGAAATAAAAAGAGGGACTACTTTGTAAAGTTAAAAATCTGAAACTCCGTCATTTGTGTCTATAAAAAGGACATTGCCATGCCTTGTTTCACAAGTTTGGGGCCTCCAAAAGTTCCCCCAAAAAATCTCTCCAAGTTAGAAACCCCTGGAAAAATCAAAAGTTTTTCAGCCTCTAAAAATTCCCCCAAAAGGGTATTCTTCAACTTTCAGATCTAGTTTTTGAAATTCAAACGTCCAAAAATCCAAAAAATAATAGAAAATCTAATAGAAAAACCAAAAGAAAAAGCAGTCACTGTTTCATTGAAATTTTCAGTTTAATTTCCAGCTTTCTTAGTTCCAGGTCTGGTATTGAGGTTTCAGAGGTTCATTATATTGATTTTGGTGGGTTTTGGGTCTAATTGATCTAGTTTTGGGTTAAGTTCTGGTCTGTTGGAAGCTTTAAGTGTATTCAGGTCTATTTGCGAGTTTATTTGGCTTAATCTGATGTTGTTCGCTTATTACTGGGCTTGGGATTATCATTTTTGATCTCACATTATCTTCCTGCTGATGTGATCTGCTGTAATACGGCTATTTGCTAAATTATTAGCTGATCTCCTCTCCTTCTCACTTATATCTCAATTTCCAGGTATGTCACTAGACTCAAGTGACGTTGGATAATGAATCAGCATGTATGGAAGTTGATTATTGAAGAACTGTTTGATTTGGCCTGGATTTTCAATTTATGAACTGTTTAAATAACTTTGTACGTGTAAAATTGGAACTTATTGGACTGAAACTGTTTTGTAGTAACTAGACTGTTAAATTCTAGATCTAAATTCATTTTTTTAGCCTATATCTTCAGTAAATGTAGCTGAACTCTTGTGATAGTTGTTGATTAGCATTGGAATATACATCTTCCTATATAAGTCTTAGCATAATAAATAATTTTTAGTAATAGTTTCAAAATTTGTTCCTAGAATTACGAGTTCCCTATGCAAATAATGCTAATGTGAATAGCATACTGAATTGTTAGTGACTGATGTTAGTTCTTAATATTAGATCTTAAAACACTTGATTAGCTTTTCAGTAGTTGTAAAACTGTCCAAATAATTCATCTTTGCAATTCGTTTATAGCTTGTTAAATGAGACTAAGTAGCTATTGAGTTCCAGTTAATGTGTTCATTTGGAATATCAGTTAATGGTAAGGTTTTAACAATTAAGGGCTAATGAATTAGCTAATGTTCGGTCACAAATCACACCTGAAGAAATACTTCAGCATGGCCAAAATTGGTACTAGGCCCATCTGCTGTTAATTCAAACAAATGTCACTTGGGCCTAGTTATATAAGAACTTGTCCAGTAATTGCCTATTTTCCTATTGATGAAATCTTTGGCCAATTGGGCTCACGCAGGCTCATATAAAAAAAAAATTATCAAACAACATTAAGATTATATTAGGAATATAGGGAATTAATTCACAAATATTAAGATTGGGTTTCAAATTAGGTAGCGGGTTCAAGCTAAAAGGGTCTTCTCTTTTGTTTGAATTCGGACTTGAATTCGAGGCCCGAATTTATAAATGTGAATTAATTGGCCTTTTAGAGACAAATAATAAATAGAAAATTTTAGTTTGCTTTAGGTTGGCCTTCTAATAATCAAAATGAGACGAGCCTCGCCAAAATGTGGGGCCCTCATTAATTGTTTATATTAAAATACTTAGAATTCGGGGCGTGCCGTTTAGCGAATTTCACGGCCCTTCGCAAAGATAATAACCCGTTAGTCGCTTTAGGCGTGCTTTTAATAATTTTACCTTCTTAAATATAGGTGTGCATTTCATGCAACCCAAATCTGAATCCCAAAACATTGAATAAGAATGCGTCGAGGATCCGGGTGCATTTCATGTGACGTGATCTAAAAACATGTTCTTAAACGACGTTCACTTTCTTAAAATTAATTAAAAGCGGAAAATAATCCTAAAATTGCATTATAGGTTTTTAACATCTATTAAAATCAAATTTTAGCCAAATATAGCAGTTGAGCGACCGTGCTAGAACCACAGAACTCGGGAGTGCCTAACCCCTTCTCCCGGGTTAACAGAATTCCTTACTCGCGACTGTAATACAGAGTCAAACCTTTTCCTCGATTCGAGATTCAAACCGGTGACTTGGGACACCATAAATCTCCCAAGTGGCGACTTTGAATCTCTTAATAAACGAATCCCATTTCGATTTTCCGTTAATTGGAAAAACTCCCTTTTACGCCTTCGCGGGTATAGTAAGCGAAAAAGGAGGTGTGACAGCTCTGGCGACACTGCTGGAAAAAATAACCCAGAATTTCGATTCAGGGTTCAAGAATTTGAGCTCAGTTAAATTGTTGTATTTGGCTTTATTTGATTTTGCTACATGTTCCATGCCTTATCTGCTAAATGTTTTACCGCTTTAATATTTGTTGAATTGTATATAAACTGTCGCGAATCCCTTCCTCTATTTGAGTCTTCTACATCATGGAAAAGGGTGCACTTCGTGTAGCTTCTCTTCTGTTTAGAGTCTTTTTTCCAATTTAGAACGAGGTTTGGATAAGTTGCAAAGCCGGCGGAGCTTCTGTATCCCCGGTACGCTGCCTCCCCCTCGGCCCGAGTTGTCCGCTCGGGTAAGCCAGGTCTAGACCAATAAACCTAGGGTTTAAACCTAGAAGAACAATAAACTCATGCCGGATCCCTAGTAGGACGCTTGTTTGCATCATGTGCATTTGACTTAGGGGACTCAACACAGGGGTTGGGTCCGTCTAGGACAGGTGACCTGAATTGAAATGACCATCCTGATGCATCTTACGTGCTACTTGCATTTATTTGCTCGGCTTTGCATGTTGACCGGCTTGTATACAATGAGAGAAAATTGTGAAAAATAGCAGTGTTAGGATTAAGTGAGGATAATCATTAGTTTGAAAAGAAAAACCAATGCCCAACTAGTACCGAAATACTGCCGGATTTTTGAAAGAAAACAGAAGATATTTGAAAAATAGAAAGAAAATTGTTGTTAAAAAATAGCTTTGATTTTGGCCAATCGGCCCGAACTATTCTGGTTTGATTCTGACCGGATGTGAGTTACGTAGGAAACCCTCATCGGGTCCAACCATCCCTTTTCAAAAATAGCCAAATAATGGTAAAATTTTAAATGGTTGTCAAAATAAGTCGGGTGACGCCATTCTTGTTGGAAAATAAGCCGAATGTCCCCAAAAGGGCGCCGGAAGGCTGTTTTTACAAGAGTAGTCACCCTGAGTCATTTTAAAACGGTTTGCGGGCACAACCCTAAAATCACACTTTCGGAAGTGCTGAAAGGCCGTATTTGCAAAACTGAGTCTTTGTTCTCTTACGATAAGTATTTTTGAAGGATAGCCACTTGTCATTTTTTTTAAAGTCAAAATAAGCCATTACATGGCCAGTTTTCTTTAAATGGTCAAAGTTGACATTGAAATCTTCTCGGTCTTGCGCAGGCCCATGGCGATGCCGAGTGATACCCCGTGGGCCCCAGGGTTTGAAGTTTTGATGTATTCCCAGTTAATCGAGTCTGTATTTTGTTTTTGAGTACTCTCCTTCTGAGAAAAAGAAAAAGAAAACAAATAGCCTAGTAGCTTTCGTAATCGCGGTTGTTAGTTATGAAAATTGAAAAATCCCAAAAATTATCTCCTTATTTTGCATATAATTTGCAAGAACTACGCTCGGTCTTATTCATGCGGGGTCGTGATACGTAGGCAATCCACGTAGGATTCGACCATAACCAAAAGAAAAAATAGAAACAAAAAAAAAGAATAACCACAAAAGGCAAAAAAAAGAAAAGAAAAGAAAATAACGGAAAAACAAGACAGAAAAGAAAAATCAAGAAAGGAAGAAAATAGGAACAAGAGAAGACAAAGACAAGAGTGAAAGAAAAACAAAAGAAGGAAAAAGAAGAAAAACAAAGGAAGAGAGAGTTTGCAATTGGAATAAGGAAAAAGCTGGGATGATGCATGCGCCCGATCAAAAGCTGTTGCCTATATGTTAAATGCCCTAATGCTAACGTGATGTTTCATTTTTGTCGTGTCATTCTAGAAAGGTGGTTGGTTTGTGGTTTCAGAGTGGTAACTCATTTTTACAACACAAGGACAAAAGGCAGTTGGCATCCAGACAACCCATTCTTACAACACCCGGGCAAAAAACCAAAATGAACATGACAGGCCAAGAATCAGATACCAGTACCGTGGACCTATCAAAAGAGGTGGAAGTGGTAGATGTTAAAGCAATGAAGGAAGAGATGTATAAGTTGAGGCAGCAGATGGCCGAGATGCATTAGGCCTGGGCTAAAGGTCAGCCAGCGCCAGTTTATCCTACCAATCCAGCATATATCCCACCTTTGGCTCAGTCTCAGGAGCTTCCTCTTGTGCATGCATCTGCACCTTTCCCTTTCCACCAACAAAGTTATAGCACCACCTCCTACCCTCCCCAGTCTCCACCACCCAAACAAAACCCTCCTCCACCAATTACCCCTGTCTTTGTGGCGCCTCCACCTACCACATTGCAAAGATCTTCCAGTGAGCCATTATTTCAAGCTCACGGTAGTCAGTGCTATCCTCCTGAGCCTAATTTTAAAGTGCCTGAGCCATATTCTTACACCCCTCACTTCGAGCTCCCGGTGGAAACTGAAAAGCCGCTTAAAAACCCGGAGCAGGAAGAGATGATTCGGAAAGTAAAAAGCCTGGAGCAGTCCTTCAGTAACATGAAAGGGTTGGGTGGCCAAGTCAGTGTGGCCTATAAAGATTTGTGTCTATTCCCAGATGTTCAGTTACCCACAGGGTTCAAAATGCCAAAATTCGACCTGTATGACGGTCATGGTGACCCGGTGGCCCACCTGAGGGGATTCTGCAGCAAAATGAGAGGGGCCGGTGGGAAGGATGAATTACTGATGGCGTACTTCAGCCAAAGTCTAAGTGGCGTAGCTTGAGAATGGCATAATCATCAAGATGTCGAGAAGTGGCATACATTGGGTGACATGGCTCAATATTTTTGTGGCACTTTCAGGACAGTATAGACATTGTCCCAGACCGCTCCTCCTTATCTCAGATGGAAAAGAAATCCAAGGAAAGCTTTAGGGAATTTTGGCTCAGATGGAATAAACAAGTCATTCAGGATAGGCCTCCCATTGACAGAAAAGGTGTTGCTGAGTCCCACCGACGACTGGGTTCAGTAGTTGTTCTTGGTAAATGCTTTCGGCCTCAATACCGACCTCATGAGCACCCCCAAACTCCACAACATTATCCTCCGAACAGTATCCGGCCATCTATCCAACCATTGGGTCACGCCAAAAGGTGAGCACGAGTTCCGCAAGGTCCCCACCAGCCTCCACAAAATTTCCAAGTACCCTATAACCCACACTCAAGCCAAGGATGTAGAAGGGAAACAAGGCTGGAAAATAATTTTACACCAATAGGAGAAACCTGTGCAAGTTTGTTTGAGAGATTAAATCATTATAACCTGATCGCACCTATTCCTCCGAATTATGTGGACAAGCGTGCAAAAAGCTTTGACCCTTCTAAAAGGTGCGAATACCATTCCAATGCCCAGGGGCACGATGTCGAAAGTTGTCGGGATTTGAAAAGGGAGATAGAGAGAATGATTCAGGAAGGGTAATTGCGATCCAAGACAGTGCGACCCAGAACATTGCACAGAATCCTTTACCTGCACATGATGATGCACATTTTGTGGGGAATATCCATGGCGACAGGAAGTATAAGAATCCTCTCGGAAACCTGGCGAATGAAGGCCCTAGCAATTTTGATGCGCAATCCAGTGGCTAAGATGCCGGGCGTGGTAATTGGAAAGATGCTCCATTTCTTGGTCACCCAGAGTGGAGTTTTTGGTGGTTTATTTTGGTGTTATTTCTGTTGTCTGGGTTATCTCAGGGTTGTAATCCGGACATTGTCTTGTGATTCAAATGCTTCTATCCTTTCACTTTTGCTTTGTTTAGTCATAATAGCTTGTTTAGTGCCGTCTAGGTTTGTTTAAGGTTTGTAACTAGTTTCGTTTGTTTCTGTTGTTGTTTTAACCCTTTCACCGTCAGTCTAATGCAATTCTCTGTTTCCCGTCATTTCTAGTCATTTTATTTAGTTCTTCTCCTTTTACAATTCTTTTCATGCTGGTTCTAGTGACACGACATGCACGCATAATTCTCAGCCTGTTTTAAAAGTCAAGTTTAGTAATGAAGCAATGAAACAATGTTGAAGACGTAAGGACATTCAAGGGAAATAAGTAAAGGCATTTTGAGATCACTTCGAGCCCAAATCAAGTGAAACTGGGGGCAAATAGAACATAAAGAAATATTGTGGAAATGCATCATGCCGCATCAGTTTGAAGCCAAAGGCAAGTTTGCCCCTAAGTCTACAAAGGTCGTTCGTGGTACCAAGATTTTTATCTAATGGCACTGAGTAATTGACAAATGTAGAAGACAAATGTGGGGATGTGATTAGTAATTCTGGTGCAACCAAAAGATGTTACATTGTGTAGTTTGTACTTGGCATGTTTTGGAGATTGGAATGACGAAGGCATTTTATTCTGCTATCCAAACACTTTATCCTTTGTTACACCTTTGAGCCTTGGTTATTTTCTTGCATACCCCTATTTCAGAATCGATAATAAAACTCGTAAGCCCGAGCGGGGAAAGTAAGTAGAGAAACAAGAGAAAAACAGTGAAAAGAAAAAGAAGAGAAAAGAAAAAGAAAAGAAAAGAAAAAATAAGAGAAAAGAAAAGAAAGGAAAAAAAAGAGAGAAGAAAAAGAAAAGAAAAAGAAAAGAAAAAGAAAAGAAAGAAAAGAGAAATAAAAGAAAAGAAATGAAAAAGAATGAAAAGAAAGTGTAAGAAAGGAAGGGTCACAACAAATGTAGTCGCCTGAACTATGTTTGACTTGATTCTGAAAGGATACGTAGGCAGCCTCTCTCTGAGGTTCAGTCACACCGAAATAAAAATCTAAAGTTCCCAAGAAAGAAACTGGGGCAGAAGTTGCGGTTGTTGCAAGAGATTTGATTCCGAAAGTTGTAATTTCAAACCCAGTTGAATTGTTTTGAGCCTTTTGATACCCTTTCTTTCTAACTCTATCCAAAAGCCCACATTACGGTCCAAAGGAAGACCTTCTGATCTGTCTTCGAGAGATGCCAAGTCAAGCGAGTAGAGGTGAATCATATCAAGGGCAACACTTTGGTCCAAACAAGAGAAATGAAGAATGAGAGAGTCTTGTTGATAAAAACTCTCACGGGTACCACAATGCGATGAAAGCTGAGAGAAATAAAAAATGAGAGAGTCTTGTTGGTGAAAACCTTTACAGGCACCATAAGGCGACAGTGAGTTGAGAGAAAGACCAAAATGAGAGAGGCTTGATGGTGAAAACCTTACGGGCACCACAAGTCGAATAAGGATTGAGAATCAGATGGGAAATCACCAGAAGAAGATTGTGAAAGACGATAGAGCAGCGAAGCCCAGTTTCACAGTTAGGGGGTATAATAGGAGTTGGGCATCAGATTTGCCTAACAGAATAGGCCACAGGTGCATGTCAAGGTCATTGGAGTTGGTATCCACATCCGGTAGGTTTCTACTTTGTAGTTTTCTTGTTATGATTCATATCTTTCCATTGTCCTTCTACTATGTTCCTTTTGTCTTGTTTACTTCCTCCTCCTGAGTCTGTTTGGTCATAACAAGTGAGAAATGACTTCGAAATCTGCCACCAAGCTTTCCAATTGAACAAAACGGGATCTGGTGAATCCATCAAAGCGTCAAGTCAGGAAAGATAGCAAGCACACTGAGTTGGCAACAATCAACATGATTTGGGATCCCTATGAAATACAAAGGCTTGGTATACGTCAATTCATGAACGATGCAACAAATGAAGGGTTAGGGCAAACAGATCAAAGGCATTTTCCTGTGATAAGATTGACAAAAGGGTGGTAGACCAGTGACGAGCAAAACAGAAATCAAAGGTGATAGACCCCAAGGCCAGGGCCGGTGGTTTAGATCAAGAAAGAGTAACAGGCACACTGAAGATAGTAACAATCAACATGCTGGGAAGTGGTTAGTCCAATAAACAAGCAAGGTCTTCAAATGGAAATCAGTTATCATGACAAGTGAAGGAGCAACAGACCTCAAGTCCGAGGCCAGTTGTTAAGTTTAGAAAGAACGTCATATACACATAATAAGGGCAATGGACGTGCTTTGGGATTCGTATGAGCAATAAAAGTTGGGAAGGCGCCAGTTCATGCAATATAACAAATAGAAGATATTGGGTCCTAATGGAGAAAAGGTATTTTATGTGATGGGGACGACAGAGAAAGGGGTTAGGCCACAAACAAGCAAGGTCTTCGAGTGAAAATCAGTCATCATGGGAAGCGAAGGAGAAATCTCCCTCAAATTTCAAGGCCACAAACCAACCATCACATTTAAACTAACAAGATTTTTCTTTGATTGAAACACATGTAGTAATTTAGTTTGTTTCGGGGAAACCCACCGCAAGGAAAGGCAGGCACCAGACAAGTTTGACGGTAAGTTCTCAGGACCCTCATGGAAAATGGGACTTAGTTTAAATTTTAAAACAATCATGAGTAGCATATTTTAGCATAAATGTACCCCAAGGAATATAAGTTGGTTTCAAAGTTTGCATGTTTGAAGTAGGATCCAATTAAGAGTTCTCA
>MU678436.1:164063-179743 GCA_026770625.1 Nicotiana glauca
TAGTTACTTGAGTGACAAGTCAGAAAATAGAGGGTTAAAAAGAAATAAAAAGAGGGACTACTTTGTAAAGTTAAAAATCTGAAACTCCCTCATTTGTGTCTATAAAAAGGGCATTCCCATGCCTTGTTTCACAAGTTTGGGGCCTCCAAAAGTTTCCCCCAAAAATCTCTCCAAGTTAGAAACCCCTGGAAAAATCAGAAGTTTTTCAGCATCTAAAAATTCCCTAAAAGGGTATTCTTCAACTTTCAGATCTAGTTTTTGAAATTCAAACGTCCAAAAATCCAAAAAACAATAGAACATCTAATAGAAAAACCAAAAGAAAAAGCAGTCACTGTTTCATTGAAATTTTCAGTTTAATTTCCAGCTTTCTTAGTTCCAGGTCTGGTATTGAGGTTTCAGAGGTTCATTATATTGATTTTGGTGGGTTTTGGGTCTAGTTGAGCTAGTTTTGGGTTAAGTTCTGGTCTGTTGGAAGCTTTAAGTGTATTCAGGTCTATTTGCGAGTTTATTTGGCTTAATCTGATGCTGTTCGCTTATTACTGGGCTTGGGATTATCATTTTTGATCTCACATTATCTTCCTGCTGCTGTGATCTGCTGTAATACGGCTATTTGCTCAATTATTAGCTGATCTCCTCTCCTTCTCACTTATATCTCAATTTCCAGGTATGCCACTAGACTCAAGTGACGTTGGATAATGAATCAGCATGTATGGAAGTTGATTATTGAAGAACTGTTTGATTTGTCCTGGATTTTCAATTTATGAACTGTTTAAATAACTTTGTACGTGTAAAATTGGAACTTATTGGACTGAAACTATTTTGTAGTAACTGGACTGTTAAATTCCAGATCTGAATTCATTTTTTAGCCAGTATCTTCAGTAAATGTAGCTGAACTCTTGTGATAGTTGTAGCTTAGCATTGGAATATACAACTTCCTATATAAGTCTTAGCATAATAAATAGTTTTTAGTAATAGTTTTAAAATTTGTTCCTAGAGTTACGAGTTCCCTATGCAAATAATGCTAATGTGAATAGCATACTGAATTGTTAGTGAATGATGTTAGTTCTTAATATTAGCTCTTAATACACTTGATTAGGCGGTGGGCTTTTCGCTTAAGCGAACTCGCAGAAGTGGCCCAGGCCACCTTGCCCATTTCCGCAAAAGCGGCTCGTGTCTGCAGAAGCGGAACCCGCATAAGCGGGAATCCTTCCGTATAAGCGGAAATCACTGGGGACAGAAGGGTTCATTAATACGAACCCAAACTCATTTCTCTCACTTTTCACTACACACTTAGGCTATTTTGGATGTTTCAAAGAGAGAGTTTCCACATATCATTGCAAGGTAAGTAATCCGCACTCACATTTAGCTCAAATACATAAACATTAGGTAGATTTAACACTAAAATTAGGTAAAAATCAAGAGATTAGAGTTATACCTAGGGTTGGTTTAATCAAAACTAAGATTTAATCCTATAATTTGCCATTAAATGAGATAGAAATCATATATTTGTGATCCTTAGGTGATATAGGACAACTTCCTTCGAAAAATATTGGAATCCGGGCACATGGGCCCGGGGTCAGAATTTAGGAAACTTGCATTAATGGTTAGGAAATTGCTTAAACAATTAGAATTTAACATTGTACACTCTTATTGACTAGTTCTTGCTTATTTTAATTAGTTGGTGCTCGTTTGGCTACAAATTGAGGGTTTGGGCTTATTCTTGATATCGGAAGTGCGCTTCGGAGCGAGGTGAGTCTCCTTTCTAACCTCGTAAGAGAGAATTGTCCCCTTAGGATTAAATGTTTGAGCATTTGTTGTTAAATACGGGGACTACGTACGTGTTAGGTGACGAGAGCCCGTGCGTAGCTACTACTATGTTAAATGTCTGTGTAGCTTAGGACCTACAATATGCCTAGTAAATATATCTCTTATGTTAATTTGTTGTTATGAACACCTAGTGTGTACTAGAGACTTAAAAAGGTGATATGAGCATACTTGTATAGTTAATTAAGTTTTGTTTGGTATTTTTGACCATTTATGTGCCATGTCTGTGAACTTAATATTCTATCCTTATTTGCGGATCAGGCCAAATGCCTCGGTATGAATAGATGAATCTATAGGCGCGCCGTCGACCCTCAGCAAGTGCACAGTTTATTTCTGTTGGTTCGGGCCGTCGTCTCGGTATTATGTGCGCATGTTAAATGTGGAAAAGCTTATATATGCTTTATTTGGCCATTATCTCATATGATAAACTATAAATTTGATGTTGTAGATTTCTTGACTTATACCACTTGTCATGAAACTGTTGATGCTTGTAAATTCCATAATTTGAACTCATCATACTTATATATATATATTTTAATTAACCTTAGTAAGTATCGAGTCGTCCTCTCGTCTCTACTTCTTCGAGATTAGACGGGATACTTACTGGGTACATGTTGTTTATGTACTCATTCTACACTTCTGTACTTAAATGTACAGGATTTGAGGCAGGTGGATCCGGACATCATTCTGGTGCATATCAGTAAGTGCATCTGGGCCTTCTACGGTGAGCTGCATTCCCTTCATGTCGATCCGCAGCCGAAAAAGTCTTCCTTGTATTTTTTTTGTTGTTTCTGTCTATCCTGATTTAGACAGTAGGATAGGGTATTATTCTTTTGTGCATATTCTACTAGTTGTCCGTAGCTTGTGACACCATGTTCTGGCATACACAATAGTAGACGTTATTTTGGCTTGTATAACTGTCTTTACATTTCATTGATCTTTACTGGTTTATAACTTTAAATTGGGAAAATCTATTATAATGGTTTTTGGCAAAGGTAAAAGGAGAATTTAATTATACTTCCATGTTGGCTGGCCTGGCAAATGGTGTCGGGCGCCATCATGACCTATTATTGAAAATGGGTCGTGATAGGCCCAACAACCCAACCTCGATCAAACCTCAAGGGCTAGTGGGCTGACTTGGTCTGGGCTTATAAGGCTCAGTTTTAAATGGGCTAAAAAAATCCCAATCTAACCCTGCCCAAATAACAGGCTGGGTTGGACTGGCCAATAAGGCCAAGCCTAGTTTGACGGCTCTATGTTCTGTTATACTTTTCATCTAAATACTTCCCCACTATTATCAAAGTAAACAAAAATGCGATGTCCTAATGACTGTCCACTGTGACACTCCATACCCTCGAAATTATACATATGTTATTTTCTTATTGGATATTATCTAACTAAGTACTCTTAATTTTGAGACTATTTCTATTTGTGGGTTCCACTTCTACACATCCGATACTCTTTGTTTTCTTTACGCTCTCATATATAGAAGATGAAGGTAGCTGAGATGAGGATGTTGAGGTAGATGTGCGGGCACACTAGGTTAGATACGATTAGGATGACCATATGAGGGAGAAGGTGGGTGTGGCCTCTGTGGATGACAAGATGCGGTAAGCGAGGGTCAAATGGTTCGGGCACGTGTGGAGGAGAAACCTGGATGCTCCGGTGAGGAGGTGTGAGCTGCTGGCTGTAGTGGGTTAGATAAGAGGTAAAGGACGGCCTAAGAAGTATTGGGGAGAGGTGATCAGGCAAGACCTGGCAAGATTGCAAATTTCCGAGGACATGGCCTTTAATAGGAAGGTTTGGAGGTCGAGCATTAGGGTTGTAGGATAGGGTGGTAGTCGAGCTTCTCCCCCTCCATTCCGGGGGAAGCGAGTTTGACTGGGTTGGTCCTAGGCATGCTTGTGGTTAATGTAGAGTTCACACTAACCTTATTGTTTCCCATAGATGTAGTCCTTAGTTGTGTGTTATGGTTATTGCATGTCATCTATTTTATGGTTTTAAGGATACTGTCATTATTTCTATGGTTATGTTGACGTTACTGATGAATTATCTTTTCTTATTTTCTTTTTTTATTTTCATCTTCCTGAGCCGAGGGTCTATCGGAAACAACATCTCTGCCCTATCGGGATAGGGGTAAGGTCTGCGTACACACTACTCTCCCAAGATCCCACTTAGTGGGACTTTACTGGGTCGTTGTTGTTGTTGTTGTTGTATGGTTCCTTGTGTTATATATAATTCTAGGTACTAATGCTTTCTTGATTTATTAGTTTATTTTTCAATCCCATTATGAATGACACAACTGAGAAATGGATGAAAGCTTCACTAATTGAAGTACGTATTTTAGCTTCAATTTGTTTTGTTTGTTGTTTTTACAGCCCAAAATACCTTCGAAGGAGTCGTGATGGCACCTAATATTTAAAACTAGGTAAGTCTAACACATACTGAATGATGACGAATTCTACTAGAAGCTATTGAACAGAAACCAGAAACTTCTAGATAAACCAATAGTCTCAACATGATATAAGCCATTCTAGGAGTAATTATACATAACGTATACATTACTATTCCAGATTAATAGGAAACAATGGAAATAAATATAGCAGAAGGTGACTTAGGAGCCTGCGAACGTCCGACAGATATACCTTGAAGTCTCTAGCCGCACAAGCATAAGTCTCAAAACCAGCTCGATATGAATTAAGTACCCCGTTCTGCAAAAAAATGTGCAGAAGCGTAGCATGAGCACACCACAGTGGTACCCAGTAAGTATCGAGCCTAACCTTGGTACAGTAGTGACGAGGCCAGGTCAAGACACCTACCGAACATGTAAACATGTGCAGGATATGATATAAAGCTAAGAAGGAAGGAATATCAATGTAAGGCCAATAGCAAAACGAATTCAAATCACAAACAGTAGTAAAGATAAGGGGGATACGAATGACAATCAGAAATACCCGAGTAGTTAAGCAACCACATAGTTGGGGTACGGATGTAGTGTAAATATGCTCAAGTAGGGAAAACGATGGCCACTCAAACAATCAAATTATTTCTAATACAAAATTTTAACAATCTCACTTCTCGTAATCTTATATCATAAATTAAAACTTCTAAATCTTTAACACACATGGCACCTTGTGCCCACATTTTTCCATCTCACTTCGCATGGTAAAATCCACGTGCTACTCGGTACATACACTACTAAAAAAATCAGATTTTAGCGACGGACAAATTCTGTAGCTAAACAAAAAAATCCGTCGCTAATCTTATTTCGCAATGGATTATCAAAAAAATCCTGCTAGCTACGAGCGTTTTAGCGACAAATTAGCGACGACGTTCGTAGCTAATTCTATTTTTTGTAGTAATAATATCTATATCAAATACTAGTTAGGATGTTCAAGAGATTTTATTTATATATCAAAAAATAAAATTACAGTTTCTGGAATAAGTAGGAAGTCAATGAGAAAGATGATTTTATTTTTAAAAAAATATTTAGGTGAAGAAAATAATATTTTCAAATATAATACAACATCGAATAAGCTACTAAATTTAATATAAAATTTATTAAATTAAAATATATTAACAATATTCCTTTTATAAGTAAAGTAAAAAAAATATCAAACAGAGTAAAGAGATTAAGTTGAGAAATCAATTAAAGTAAAATATAAAAACTATTAGAAATGGTACGTACCGAATAAAACGACGAGTTTAACTTAAAGTCACACAAGGTAGCATGTTATTAATTCTTTTATTTAAAATCGCTATATTACTAATAACTCAACAGGATATGAGTAATGACTCAACATAGTAAATTCATCTTGAAAATCAATTCACCAGAATAATAGTATTAGGAAAAGAATTCAGAAAATGATGACAAGGCTATAAGTCAATGACAATAATTCAATCCTTGGAAACCAGTAAAAAATCAGAAATACAAATTCTCAGAGTCTCCAACGAAAGAACTGAAGCCAATACAATACAACAGGGAATACAAAACTTATAAATTATTATGGTGCACAACCTGATCCCACCGTACAATACTATTCACCCTTATTCCTCCATGTTAATATTATTGATACCCAATTTTTTTCTATATATTTTTTCAATATGCAAAATACCTTCAAAATAGCATATGTATGCATATATAATGCATGTCCAAGTATTTCATTATTTTCCTCAATTTTTAAAGGTTTTAAAATCAATTTATTTTTCTATTTTGCCCATAAGAGCCCAATAATTATTTCTAAAATTATTATTTTTGGTGATTCACTTGTTGATCTTTTATATTTATGCTAAAATATAGCTAAGGAAATTTTTGTATATATTTTACAAAACTATTTAGCATTTTTAAAGCTAAATTGCATATAACTGCAATATTAACCTCTTCTAGGATTTAATTACGTTTACAGTTACAAAAAAAATTAACTCCAGTATTTTTCATTAGTTAATTATATGTCATAAATTATTTTAGTACACTTTTAATTTAGTTCCAGAAATCAATTTATTATTTTTAATTTTAAATAGGGAAAGATTGGCTATTTAAATAATAGCCCAATTTCGTTTCAATTGTAGCCTAAATTGACCCCAATCTGAACCCAATTTTCTGACCTAATTCCCATAAATCGACCCGACTAACCCCTTTAATCCCAGTCGTTGATCATTTAGATCAACGACTCCCATTCCCCCTTACCTTTTTTAAACCCTGAACGACCCCAAAACCCTATCATTTTGAAACAATCCGCCGCCTTAGAATCTCCTTCGTCTTAAACTCTCTCTGAAACACCTACAAACCCTAGCCGCTGCTGTAACGACCCGGCCGGTTGGTTTTACAATTTGCACCCTGTTCCCCTATTAACTACTTTCTCTAAGTTCATTTTTGCTATTTTGATTTTACGGGACGTTTTGTGTTTGAATTCGGAGTGTTTTGGGACACTTAGTCCCTAAATGAGAGCTCAAGAGTTGAAAAAATAGTCTGTAATCGGAACTGTATGAAGACAGCCTCGGAATGGAAATCTGATGGTTCTGTTAGCTCCGTTAGGTGATTTCGGGGTTGGGAGCGTGTTCAGAATGTATTTTGGAAGCCTGTAGCTCATTTAGGCTAGAAATGCCGAAAGTTAGTATTTTTGCGATTTCCGGTTGATAGGTGAAATTTGATCCGAGGGTCGGAACGGAATTCTGGAAGTTGCTGTAGCTTCATTAGGTGATTTGGGAGATGTGTACAAAATTTCAAGTCATTCGGACATGTTTTGGTCGGGTTTTTGATCGAATGTGTGTTTTTGAAGTTTTAAAAGAACTTAGGCTTGAATTCGTTATAATTCGATGATTTTAGAGTTAATAGAGGTATTTTGATGAGTGGAACAAGTTTGTATGACGTTTTAGGAGGTGTTGGTATTTTTGGTTGAGGTCCCGGGGGCCTCGGGTGTGTTTCGGATGCCCAACGGGTCATTTTTGGAAGATTATTGTTGTTTTAAGCATAAACATGTAATGATCCAAAGGTCCATTTTTAGTTTCAAAGATCGAAATTTGATTTCGAGACTTCCAAAATTTAAATCATGAATTATAGGACTGATCTGGAACTTTTGGTTTAATTTCATAGAGTCGCGATTGAGTTTTTGACGCGATATGTGAGTTAATTGTTTAACGAGCGAAATGGGTATTGAACAGGGAAAACAAACTCCGAATTGTGTTTCGATTGAAAGGTTGTGTTCGTATTATTATTTGTGACTCATAGGAACAAGAATCGTCTAATTCCGAGTTTGTATGATGGAGTTAGAGCCATTTTTGTGAAAAATGACTGTGCTGCAATTAATTGGCTGCTGGTGTAATTTGTAGCAGCAGTGAATAGTAACCGCGCGTGAACAGTAACCGCGCGGGGTGAACAGTGCAACGCGCGTGAACAGTGATTCCGCGTGAACAGTGATTCCGAAAATTAAATCTGGGCAGTGTTATTTTTATCCGAAAAATTTAGCATTTTAGCCATATCTTGAGTTCTAGAGCTCCGATTGAGGTGATTTTTGCGGCGTTGTTCTCGTCTCAACAAGGGGGTAAATATTTGACCTTTATTTTTATGTTTCACCATGATTTATTCTGTTGGTTTCTATTTTTATCCGTATTTGGATGGTAGAAAATTAGGATTTTGAGCCCCAAAGTTGAAAAAATGGTAAATCCTTGATTTGAGGGCCGATTCATGGACGAAATTGGATGCTTTTCTGGATATACACCATATGAGTTATGGGTAATATTTATTTTCAAAAATTTTCAAAATCCGGGCCCGTGGGCCCGTGGGTATTTTGGTTATTTTACATAATTTCGCGTATTAGCTTAGAATTTAATTGTAGAATAAATTATTTGAGTTATTATTTACATTATGCAATTTAATTGAATAGATTCGAGCCATTTGGAGTCGAATACTCGTGGCAAAGGCGTGGTTTTGGGTTGATTTGTACTTGTTCGAGGTAAGTGGCTTGTCTAACCTTGTGTGGGGGACTTTGTCCCTTAAGATATGAAATTGGTAATTGAATGCCTTGTACGTGAGGTGACGAGCGCGTACTTGAGCTAATTGTTGAAAATCTGAATTTTACTTAAAAAAATACTTGAGTTGAGTTTCTTTCGTATTTGCTTTATCCTACTTGTTATTATAACATGTGCTAGTATAGAGAAGCATGTTTAGTGGACTTACTTGCCTATTTGCTTAAACTGCCTTGTTTGCACTCTATGAAGCATATTAGGCTAGAATCTACGATTATTTGCCATGAGTTTGGTAATTATTTGATATTTTGAGTTGTTGTTGTATTGTTATGCTTCAATTTCTGAATATTTCTCTGAACTTGGTTGCGTATTTACATTGGGACTACGAATGTGGGATTCCGGGAGCTCCCCCCTTGTTTGTCTACTTTGGGACTACGGGTTCGATTCCCGGGAGATCCCCCTGAACATTTATATTTGGGACTACGGGTTCGGTATTCCGGTAGATCCCCTGCACATTTATATTTGGGACTACGGGTTCGGTATCCCGGGAGATCCCCCTGCACAATTATATGGAACTACGGCAATGCAGCCGGTAGATTCCCCCAGTACTAGGTATTTATATTTGGGACTACGGGTTAGATTCCCGGGAGCTCCTCGCACAGATTGATAAAATGAGATATATTCATACGGTGGACTACGGGACGGTATCCCGGGAGCTCCTCGCACAGATTGATAAAATGGACTACAGGACGGTATCCTGGGAGATCCTCATTATTTGTACTGCTATTGAGCTTGTTACTCTATGTTATCTTATTTTATGTGTATTAGATTGCTGTTTTTGTAAGCCAATTTAATTCATAACTGTATATCATCATCTCTGTTTATTTTATACTGTTGTCAGATTTATTATTATATTCTATCTTAGTAGGGCCCTGACTTTCCTCGCCACTACCCAACCGAGGTTAGGCTTGACACTTATTGAGTACCGCTGTGGTGTACTCATGCCTCTTCTGCGCATGTTTTTCATGTGCAGACCCAGGTACTTACGGCCAGGCGCACTATTAGTGATCCAGGAGACATCTACCAGAGACTTTGAGGTATACCTACCACGTCTGCAGACCAGAAGTCTCCATCTTATTCCAGATGTAGCAATTGACTTTATTTTTCTTTCAGTTATGTAGACATTCCGGAGTTAGAGCAGTGTATTACATTTCTATTAGCCTGTGGTTCCCGTGAGATTCCGGGTTTTGGGATTTCTGTTTCTGAATTTGTAGAGTTAAAGTATATGTGCCAAGTGGCAAGTTGTATACTTCCTGAAGTTATTTAACTTTTGACTTAATATTTTCGTATTGGTTGTTACTTCCGCACTGTTAGGCTTACCTAGTCGTTGTGACTAGGTGCCGTCATGACATGTTCACAATTTGTGAATTAGGGTCGTGACAAGTTGGTATCAGAGCTCTAGGTTCATAGGAGTCATAGAACATATGCCGGTTTATTAGAGTCTCGATGATCGGTACGGAGACGTCTGTACTTATCTACGAGAGGCTATGTAACCGTTAGGAAAATTCCACTTCATTTCATTCCTTATCGTGCGTCATTTATTCAGTTGGAGCCTATATCATATGTTCTTTTGCATCTACTCGTGTATTGAAATTGCGCACTCGATATCAATTATGCGCCGACGGTTCGTGATGCTACAGAATGATTTCAAGGGAGCCAAGAATTTACTCAACCATTATTACCGCGTGTCATCCATACCGATAATACAGAAGTATTGAGAAATCATTCAATTATGCACATGGGAGTGCAATAGGTTCTGACATCTGGTTGATAAGTACGGTCTTAAGAAGGTTTACTTGATTGCCTAATCATCGCAGTGATGGTAGAGTCACGAGGTGGATGTAGATCTAAAGATAGTTGGTGGTAATAGTGACTATGTGGTTCGTATGAGATATCTATTTAGCGAAAGGTACAACTAGCAACCAAGATACTGGAGGGAGTGAGTTTAACTATCCTAAGAATGACATATACCAATCGAACGGCTTGAGATGCCTTATGATGGTGACGTACGAGCGATAAATGTTAGTATTGTGGAGTATCGGGATGTATCTTATGGCTTTGCACCAAAGTGAAGAGAGTCCACTATCAACAATCAAATTGTGGGTTATGTGTCATATCAGATTTGGCATGCGATGTATTTAAGTGGTATTCAAAAGTTCTCTGAAACTTGCATATGAGTAAGAGCTGAGATTTGTATGGGATGATGTTTGGACCTTCGATGTTCCTATGTCCATAAAAATTCTACATTTCAGTATCAGCAGGGAATTGGAAACAATTTCAGGATACTCGTAGTGCTCCAGTTAATCAGGGCACTTCCATGGGACAATCATCTAGTTATCCTTAAATGGGATTCCTTAAATGGCTATTCTAGTTATCCTGCACAGACCCAGTATGAGCAGCGGAACTGCAAATGGGTTGTTATGAATGTGGTGATACTAGAAACATAATGAGAAATTATCCCAGACTTGGGAGAAATCTACTTCATCAGAACACACAGTCAACACACTCCATTATAATTACTAATCTACATACGCTACAAGTTAGATATGGAGAACGAATGGGTAGATAACGCTTAAGAGGTAGACGCCCGACCCATTGATATAATTGCTATAGTGTGGCTGAGGCCACTACACTAGATGGTGTCATTACATGTACAATTCATATTGTTATAAAAGGGATTTTTTTCCTTAACTTGATTTGGTTTTGAAAACTAAGGCAAGCCCTCTTAATATGCATCACTAATGAGTGAGCTTTGTAATCCTGAAATCTACTTATGTGAACACTCACGTTGGACTATTATATGGAGATAGCTATCCCTATCATTATGTGTTGGTCACTAAAAATATCTATGAGGCTAAAAGTGACTTTATATTACTTACTACAGTGGGTTTTGATGTAATTTCAGGATAATTAATTTCAATTGTCAATTATATGCCCTATCGGTATGAGGGTTCATTATATGTTGTGATTCTCTTTGACGAAAATTATTGAAAAGAGAAAGAAAGAAAATGAAAAATTTCAGTTGGCACAATGTGCAAATACTTGTGATTCAGAGTTGAGGGTGATATCCTCGAATAATTATATGATGTGAAATGCTTTAAACCGAGCTAGAAGCTGCGGTGGATGTTATATAAGGACAAGGTCCTGGCGGTGAAAAGTTTATGTGTTTAAAATTCTCATTTTATGAAATTTAAAATTTTGTACTATCTTTTAAATGGGAGTCATGCCTGTTAGGCTTATTTGACAATTCTTGTGTATTTTCTGTTCATATTCAGTCATTTTTATGTTGTAAACATTGAGTTTTGCCTATGAGATGGGCGCCCAGATGGCGTTAAATGTGACTCGTTAATTCGGGTAAGTAATTATGAGATATTGATGCCTCGTTGTGAGTAAAGCGGAGGTCTGAAATGAGATGTTTGTTAACATAAGGTTAATTGGCAATGTTGTAATTTATGGACAACTATTATAGCCAGATACGAGGTTATGGGCATACAGATGACGTGTTTCATGTCCAGATATCATTATGATAATGTGATGCTTGTAATGCAGAGATTAGTATGATTGATATATATATATATTTTGGTGTTTCGTTGGGTTGTGGATGTGTTGTTAGGAGTTATTTTGGTGTTACTCTGGCAGGTGGATAGGCCCAATTACAGGGGAGGCTCTGCCGAAATTTTTGAAAAATTTGGGAGTTAGAAAAATTTGAGATATTAAGATGTGCGAAGAAAGAGATAGGTTACGTTGTGTATTTGAGGACGAATGACCCTAAGTGGGGGAGAGTGTAACATCCTGAAGAAAATAATTTCGAAGTAATTAAGCGATATTAAAAGTTTAAGTATGTTGAGATAAGCCTAATGCAGTGTGACAATGTGGAATTCAGGACCTATGATGAATGTTAGATGTTGAAGTTTGGGTCTTGTCCTAAGGTTATGGATTAAGGATAAGGAGAAACCTTCAGTTAAGTTGAATGATCAGTTATAGGAATTTTCTTGAAAAGGGTTTTATTTCGGCCTATTGTATCAATTGGGGGCTCCTGTGTTATTTGTGAAGAGAAAAAAAAGATGGTTCTATGCGTATGTGTATTGATTACCGCCAGTTGAATAAGGCTACACTGAAGAACCGTTATCCTTGCCTCTTATTAATGATCTGTTTGACTAGTTTAAGGGCACACATGTGTTTTATAATATTGATTTGCGCTCAGGTTACCATCAGTTGAAGGTTCAGGATCCAGATATCCGGAATACTGCTTTCAGGATTTCGTATGATCATTGCGAGTCTCTTGTATGTCATTTGGGCTGACCAATGACCCAACAGTTTTTGTACATTTGGTGCATAGTGTATTTGGCCATATCTTTAATTTTGTCATTGTCCTTATTAATGACATTCTGGTGTATTCCCCGAGTCGGGAAGATCATGAGAAACACTTGAGGACAGTGCTTCAGACTCTGAGAGAAAAGAAATTATATGCAAAGTTTTCAAAATGTGAGTTCTGGTTGTATTCCGTGGCATTCTTAGGCCATGTGGTATCGAGTGAGGGTATTTGGGTGGATCTAAAGAAGGTAGAAGTAGTGCATGACTGCCACAGACCATCCTCAGCTGTAGAGATGTACAATTTCCTTGGTTTGGCGGGTTACTACCGTCGTTTTATGGAGGGGTTTTCATCAATTGCAGCCCATATGACCAGACTGACCCAGAAGCGTGCTCCTTTCCAGTGGGCGGAAGAGTGTGAGGCTAGCTTTCAAAAAAAAAAATCAAGACATCTTTGACTACATTTCCAGTTTTGGTATTGCCTACAGGTTCAAGGTCTTATACTGTATATTGCGATGCCACAATGATTGGCCTTGGAGCGGTATTAATGCATGACGGTAGGGTGATTGCCTACGCATCCAGATAGTTGAAGGTACATGAAAAATTATCCTATCCACGATCTTGAGTTAGTTGCTTTTGTTCACACCTTGAAAATCTGGCGTCATTATTTGTACGGTGTGCCTTGTGAGATTTATACCGACCATCGGAGTTTGCAGTAACTGTTCAAGCAAAACGATATAAATTTGCATCAGAGAAGGTGGTTAGAGTTGTCGAAAGATTAGGATATTACTATTTTGTATCACCCGGGTAAGGCCGATGTGGTAGCTGATGCCTTGAGTCGCCGGGTAGAGAGTTTGGGAAGTTTGGCTTACCTACCAACATCAAGAGGCCTATGGCAATGGAGGTTCAGGCCTTTGCCAGCCAGTTGTGAGGTTGGATCTTTCAGAGCCTAGTCGGAATTGTAGCTCGGTGCCCCAATTATAAGCAAGTTAATTATGAACACTAGAGACCCGGTGGCTTGGTCCGAGTCGGGTGAGGTTGGATTATTGGGCACAAACTTGGTTTATAATGCTTTGGAAAAATTTAAAGTGATTCAGGATTTACTCTATATAGCCTCGTCAGGGCAGAAGAGTTATGCGGACCGAAGAGATCGTGATGTTTCCAACATGGTTGGAGAGAAGGTTCTGATTCGGGTCTTGCCTATGAAAGACGTTATGAGATTTGGGAAGAAAGGGAAGCTGAGTCCGAGGTTTGTTGGCCCTTTTGAGATGTTGAAGCGTGTCAGAGAAGTTGCTTATGAGCTTTCCCTACCTCCCAACTTAGCAGGAGTTCATCCGGTATTTCATGTTTCGATGCTCCAGAGGTATCACTGTGACCCATCACGCGTGTTGGATTTCAACTCAGTCCAGTTGGAAAAGGATTTATCTTATGTTAAGGAGCTAGTTGCTATATTGAGCGGACATGTCAAAAGTTGAGATCAAAGAACATTACTTCTGTAAAGGTTCAGTGGCGGGGCCAGCCGATCGAGGAGGCGACTTGGGAGACCGAGCGCGATATGCGTAGTCGATACCCTCATCTTTTCACTACTCCAGGTATGTTCTTTATGCTCATTCGAGGACGAACGAATGTTTAAGTGTGGGAGAATGTAATGACCCGGCCGGTCGTTTCAATTTACACCCCGTTCCCCTATTAACTGCTTCCTCTAAGTTCATTTCTGCTATTTTGATTTGACGGGACGTTCTGTGTTTGAATTTGGAGTGTTTTGGGACACTTAGTCCCTAAATGAGAGCTTAAGAGTTGAAAAAAATGGTCCGTAATCGGAACTATGTGAAGACGGCCTCGTAATGGAAATCCAATGGTTCTGTTAGCTCCGTTAGGTGATTTCGGGGTTGGGAGCGTGTTCGGAATGTATTTTGGAAGCCCGTAGCTAATTTAGGCTAGAAATGCCGAAAGTTAGTATTTTTGCGATTTCCGGTTGATAGGTAAAATTTTGATCCGAGGGTCAGAACAGAATTCTGGAAGTTACTGTAGCTTCATTAGGTGATTTGGGAGATGTGTGCAAAATTTCAAGTCATTCGGACATGTTTTGGTCGGTTTTTTGATCAAATGTGTGTTTTTGAAGTTTTAAAAGAACTTAGGCTTGAATTCGTTATTATTCGATGATTTTAATGTTAATAGAGGTGTTTTGATGATTTGAACAAGTTTGTATGACGTTTTAGGAGGTGTTGGTATTTTTGGTTGAGGTCCCGGGGGCCTCGGGTGTGTTTCGGATGCCCAACGGGTCATTTTTGGAAGATTATTGTTGTTTTAAGCATTAATGATCCAAAGGTCCATTTTTAGTTCCAGAGATCGAAATTTGATCTCGAGACAGTGTCATTGACGCGAATTTAAATCATGAATTATAGGACTGATCTGGAAATTTTGGTTTAATTTCATCAAGTCGTGATTGGGTTTTTGACGCGATATGTGAGTTAATTATTTAACGAGCGAAATGGGTATCGAACTGGGAAAACAAACTCTGAATTGAGTTTCGATTGAAAGGTTGTGTTCTTATTATTATTTGTGACTCATTGGAACAAGAATCGTCTAATTCCGAGTTCGTATGATGGAGTTAGAGCTATTTTTGTGAAAAGTGACTGTGTTGCAATTAATTGGCTGCTGGTGTAATTTGTAGCAGCAGTGAATAGTAACCACGCGTGAATAGGTAACCGTGCGGGGTGAACGGTTCAACGCGCGTGAACAGTGCAACATGCGTGAACAGTGATTCCGAAAATTAAATCTGGGCAGTGTTATGTTTATCCGAGAAATTTAGCATTTTAGCCATATCTTGAGTTCTAGAGCTCCGATTGAGGTGATTTTTGCGGCGTTGTTCTCATATCAACAAGGGGTTAAATATCTGACCTTTATTTTTATATTTCTCCATGATTATTTCTGTTGGTTTCCATTTTTATCCGTATTTGGATGGTAGAAAATTAGGATTTTGAGCCCCAAAGTTGAAAAAATGGTAAATCCTTGATTTG
>MU678436.1:180230-194399 GCA_026770625.1 Nicotiana glauca
CGTATTTACATTGGGACTACGGATGTGGGATTCCGGGAGCTCTACCCTTGTTTGTTTACTTTGGGACTATGGGTTCGATTCCCGGGAGATTCCACTGCACATTTATATTTGGGACTACGGGTTCGGTATCCCGGGAGATCCCCCTGCACAATTATATGGAACTACGGCAATGCAGCCGGTAGATTCCCCCAGTACTGGTATTTATATTTGGGACTACGGGTTAGATTCCCGGGAGCTCCTCGCACAGATTGATAAAATGAGATATATTCATACGGTGGACTACGGGACGGTATCCCGGGAGCTCCTCGCACAGATTGATAAAATGGACTACACGACGGTATCCTGGGATATCCTCATTATTTGTACTGGTATTGAGCTGGTTACTCTGTGTTATCTTATTTTCTGTGTATTAAATTGCTGTTTGTGTAAGCCGATTTAATTCATAACTGTATATCATCATCTTTGTTTATTTCATACTGTTGTCAGATTTATTATTATATTCTATCTCAGTAGGGCCCTGACCTTCCTCGCCACTACCCAATCGAGGTTAGTCTTGACACTTACGGAGTACCGCTGTGGTGTACTCATGCCTCTTCTGCGCATGTTTTTCATGTGCAGACCCACGTACTTACGGCCAGGCGCACTATTAGTGATCCAGGAGACATCTAGCAGAGACTTTGAGGTATACCTGCCACGTCCACAGACCAGGAGTCTCCATCTTATTCCATTTGTAGCAATTGACTTTATTTTTCTTTCGGTTGTGTAGACATTCCGGAGTTAGAGCAGTGTATTACATTTTTATTAGCTTGTGGTTTCCGTGAGATTCCGGGTTTTAGGATTTCTGTTTCAGAATTTGAAGAGTTAAAGCATATGTGCCAAGTGGCAAGTTGTATACTTCCTGAAGTTATTTAACTTTTGATTTAATAGTTCCGTATTGGTTGTTACTTCCGCACTGTTAGGCTTACCTAGTTCTTGTGACTAGGTACCGTCATGATATGTTCATAATTGGTTAATTAGGGCCGTGACAGCTGCCATCAATCTACACCCTAACCCATGGCCTTCTGTGGTTATTAGAGACCTGTACCAGCCTTCCATGGATTCTATGTGTTTGGTTCTATGGTTTCACAACCAGACTTCGAAGGAATTTGGTCCAGTCTTTTCTCGACTGGTTTTCATAGCCTTTCTCCGGCCAGCCACGACCTTTTCCGGCCATTTATGGCCTTTCGAGGCTGGTCCTTGACCTTTTCTAGTTAGATCGTTTTCTTTCGTGATCTTTCTCATTTCTTTTGGGTTTTGTGAAATCCTAATCTCTAAGATCTTCCGATTACTTTCAGATCTACTTTAGATCTGTACTTTCTATGAGTGTTTTAAGTGTTTTCTCGAAAGTTTTTCATCTTTCTTCAAAAATACCCTTCATCTTCTCCGATTAGGGTTTTCCCCCTAAATTTTCTTTTCAAAGATCTCTGATTTTAATGTATTTCTGATTTTGCTACGGTTTTGTTCATGTTATTCTTCTATCTGAGTTAGCATGTTAAAACCCTAATTTCTTTTAGGTCTCATTCAAATCCTGAAGCTATTTTTTTAATATGTACTTGTTTAACTAAGTTCCTCGTTTTTGTTTGACTTATTTGTGTTACAATTTTTTAAACTCGATTGTTGTTGAAAAGCCCTAGGTCTTTGGGGCCTGAAATTGTTTGAGTACTTGACTCGACTGAAAGCTTTTGTTTTAGATCACTATTCTCTATGAGACTTATCTGATTTTTACTATCTTTCAACTCGACTAAGTTTGAAATCCTAACTCTTTAAAATGGTTTCCTCACCTGCTACTGTGAAACCTTTGCATATTTCTGATACTCTATTTTCTTCCTTGTTAATTCAATGTGGCTTGACCTACTTGATTACTCTGCTTCAAATGTTTTTGCTTTACTACTGAACCCTAGTTTATTTCTGCCACTACTGCCTGTTTGTGATTTTGTCAATGAGTTTGACCTTGCATGTCTGATGACCTTGTTCACTTTATTTATATGCTGAAGTTTCTTCCTTGATTGATCTTCATTTTGTGACTGATTTCTAAAGTTTCTCTTTTATGAACCTTGATTTCACTCGCCCATTCAAATTGATTGATTCTTTCCCCTTTACAATGATATTTTGCCTTATTGAATCTTTTCCAAAATAAGTATATTCCTGTACTTAGACTTGATTACTTACTTAATGCTTGTACTACTTCTTTTATGGCAATAATCAGTCTGTCTCTAAACTAATCTCTTTCCTTATTTGAATCTGTTATTACCCGTTAGACAAGTGATTCCTTAATTGAAGGGAGTCGCTTGTATATTTGATTCTGACTGTTGATTGTTTTCATATTTGTACTAAAACTTTACTTATTACCTTTCCTTCACTCATTTTCAAAAAAACCTATATATACCCTGCACCCCTCTTCTTTCAAAGACGGACAACAAGGAACGAAACACTTGAGTTCAGAAAACACACCTCAATAAAACTCTCTCTCTATTTTCTCTAATGCTACTTATGTTGCTGCCTGACCTAGCCGGCTGAAAGCCAAGGCTAGGCTGTGGAAAATTTGCTTACTTTTCTTTTTGCATTTGCTCCTTTACTGGTATGTTCTAATTAATTTTCCAGCATCAACAACAACATGTTTCTTTACTATTTCATTCACTCTTGCCTGTTTCTTGCTTGTGTTTAATCAAGTTCCATTACCGAGCATACTGTAATTTGCCCTTTTATCTTCTGAATTAATGTTTTCTTATGTATGAACTCTGTTAGTTAATTATTATGTCTTATGAATCCCAAACTCCCATATCCCCTATGTGTTTGTATTCCTTTGTTGGTTTGGGGGCATGTATTGCTGTGCATGACCCCAAACATGACCCCTCCTTAAGGTCATATGCTTCACATCCCCTCTATGTGTTGTATTCTCTGGCTGGTATATGGGTATGCTAGAACCACCTATTGCTGTGCATGCCCAAGACTTACCCCTTCCTACGGTCATATGCTCCCTGCAATGTATTCCCAAACCCCCGACCCCTTGTGCAAAAAATGCTGATTCTGTGTAGTGTTAGCTTTACTACTATTGTTTTCCAATTACTTTTCCCTTTTACTATTCTCAACTCAATTTTAAACAAATCCCTATTTTTCACTTCCACTATACTCTTAGACTTAGGTTCTGCCCCTCTTGTGTGTGCCTTCCCTTGGGACGCATGAGCTCCATCTGAACTTGGACACATAAGGACTGGCCCTTCAACACTGCACTCATCTTTATTTGGTTATGCAAACTTGGGTGTAAGCACTTTCCCGTATCCCTTGAGACCCTTAGGGAACTTTGACATACCGAGGTCTGAGAAAGGCTTTGAAATAAGTGGTATTTAAGGTGATTTGTTCCATAACTCAAAGAGGAAGTCAGAATCAGACTTCCTATGGTTGTAACTTCTTATTTTTTATACTTTTCTGATGTAATTCAGTATTTGGTCTGTAATAATTTGTAATAAACATTTGGGTTGCTTAGTGAAGAGGGCTGGGTAATTATGCATGTTTAACTATTAGAAGGGTAGAGAACATGTCTATAGGACCTGTTTTCTGTATGATTAATTCAATATTTAGATAATATGCCTATAGGATTTTTAGCCCGCACGTTTAAGTCTGCATTTAGATAATATGCCTATAGGATTTTTAGCCCGCATGTTTAAGTCTGCATTTAGATAACATTCCTATATGATTTGTCCCAAATTCTGCATGTTTATTACCACACTTAGACACCATGCTCCTAGGATCTAAATGGTTACAATCAAACATCATGCTCATTAAGGTTAAAATCAGTATTTCTCCATAGAAATCATGCCTATAGGAATCTCAAGTAAATTCTTCCTGCTTCATTTCACGTTCGACTAAATATCATGTCTATAGGAATTAAAAATCAACAATAGTAGAGATCATGCCTATATGATCTGAAACCAGTCTAGTTTAAAATCAGTTTAACTCATACTATTTTGAACTAATTTTTTTAAAAATAACTCTCTCTTCTTAATATAGTTTAGAAAACATGCTCAAATCGTTTATTTTAGAACTATTACTGCTTTGCCATTTTCAAATCGGTAATAGATACCATGTTTATAGGATCTCACACAAACACTTAGGCAAGACTTAGGTAACAACAATAAAGACTGAACCCGCCTTTATTAATCAGTAGTTGCTACAACCAGTAGGTAGGCCCGATTCAGACTTCTTATCTGAGTTATGTAATAAATTGGCCTGCTTCAACAACTAAAACTCCCCTGTCTCAGTATTTTAAATTCTGACCTTAAATGTGTTTTAAGTCATGCTATTTATGTGTTATATTTAAGGAGGTATATTTGAGCCTTTTTGTTGTTTAAATGTTTTCCCCTTTAAATGCAGTCCTACGTGTTTTTATATGTCTCCTTAGCCTTTTACCTTTAAACCTAAGATTCAGCCTAACTCCCCCCTCTTATAGGAATAGTTGTCCTAAATTCCTCCAGGACTGATAGGAATGGGACAGGTAATGGCATGCAATAAAGGTCGAGACCAATCCGCGCTTTAATACCTTAACGGGGTGGGAAGGGTAGATATGGATATGATGACTGGTACGCTAATACCACGTGTAGCCCATCTTTAGAGGAGTGATTACCAGGTATTGCATTGATAAGATCCACATTACAAATAAACCTAGGACCCTTCTTGTATTCGTCAGCAAGTTTAGTTATAACTCTTTCAAAACTTTGTTTTATTTATGTATTCAAAATCACCTCTTATTTGAGCCTTATCTGTTTACTTGCTAATTGCACAAATTCACAAAGAACTATCTGGCCGGGAACCACACTAGTGGATCCTGAGGGGTGCCTAACACCTTCCCTTTAGGATAATTTCAAGCCCTTACCCTATCTCTAATTATCAAAAATGTAGTTGTAGTTGAACCTTATAGGTGTCCTAATGCACCCTAAATCATTAGGTGGAGACTCTTCAAATGCAAAACCCAGTTCCCAAAAGGAATGAGTTGTCCTATGCCCAAAATGGCATAAACCGATTTTTCGATGCAAAGAGGGAAAAAGGGGCGCAACAAATATCAATAGTAATAAATAAATATATGTTGTGGGGTGCAACCCGATCCCACCATATAATATCAATATCGTAATTCACCCTTATTCCACCATATCAATTCACCTGTTGCGGTGTGCAACCTGATCCCACCGTACAATATCAATATCATAAAAATAAATAAAATATGTTACGGTGCACCACCCAATCTCACCATATAATACAATATCATAATTCACCCTTATTTAACCATATCAATTCACCCTTATTTCACCTGTTGCGGCATTGTTACACCCCATATTTTCGTACGTTACAATATCTGTAAGTCAATTGATGTAAGCTCAAAAATGAGATCAACTTTGAAAGTACATAAAGTAAGTTAATAATTTTACAATGGAGGTTATATATATTTAAGATCATGAATACCAAGTACTAAGAGTTATTGAAGGCTTCGAAGCTAAATGGATTGAAGAAAATAAGTTTCGTCAAAAGTTGACAACTTGGAAATATTATAACATGTACTTTTTGGGTGAGGCTAGGGTGCTTAACCTTATGAGGAGATTATTTTATGAGTTATTTTAGTCGTATGATAGTTGTGTGTCATGTTTTGAAGTCAAGCGAGTTGTGAAACAAAAGTTGGAAAAGGTCATCACAAGTTACATTCATAAATATGGTGAAATTTAGGTCAAATGTAGCTGAGCATTACTCCCAATTTAATTTTAATTATGGGATGATCTACCTACCAAATTGAATATCTACGAGTCTAGTTTCCAACGAATAAAACCATTCATTGATACAATATTTGAGTTGAGAGATATTCACATTTTTGCGAGACTGCGCAAAATGATAGGTGACAAGTAGGTGCATCACCTACTTGCCAAAAGGAGAGGCCACAATTAAAAGCCCTAAAGTCGGCCAAGAGGGGTCTTTTAAGGGCATATTAACTCATTTCATTCACTTATTTCTCATACCAAAAATCAGATTGAAACCCTGAACCTCCTTCCCAAAAATCTCACACAAACCCTTTGGTATTTCGGGTGTTATGTCGTGATTCTAGTGCTGAAAAGTCCGGACAACCAGCTAGTTTCTCTTTCTCCTTCTTGTAGCCTCGTTGAGGAAATGATTTTTGATGAATAAGGACCAAGTTTCGTGGATTATACTCACGACAAGTTAAGGTTATGCTTCTCCTTCAATTGTCTATACGTTTGCAAGTTGGAACTCGATCGTAAAGAATAGACCTAGCGAGTTTCGAAACAGTGGAATGTTGTTTGTACTTGTGTCATGGTCGACTGGTTGTGAACCTTTTTAAGTTGAATTCATGGCTTTTTAATGGATAAGAGGTATAATTACGTACTTTTTGTTGTGTTTCTCAATTTGAAAGAAAAGACAAGTCGAAACGTGTTTAAGTAAACTGAAAAAGTAATGTTGAGTTGCTGAACTTGTGGGACTGTTTTGTTGGCTTCTTTGTGTTTCTATTGGGTTGTTCTTTTGCTACTATTTCTATGGAGTTGAGAGGAGGAAGGGTGTAGAGAAACACCACATAATGGTAGAGTTGTTTGCTGGTCGTTCGTCGTAACATATTCGGATTGTTTGACACTATTATTGTTGTCCTGTTGTGCATGAAGTGATCGGGGTATGTTGGGCTATTTGGTGATTGTTTTGACTTGTGTGAAGTCATAAATATAGGGGAGGTGCTGTTCGTTTCCTCGTAAAATAGGTGTGGTCGATACATAATAGTTACGATGCTTAAATAATAACGACAATGTCATTTCTCTTATTGTAGACTAAAGAGTCATTACATTTGCATAGCTTGATGTTGGGCAGTACATATACAAGGTATGTGAGGCTATCCCTTTACTTCTTATGCATGATTCGGTTGTACATAACGCTATGAACTAGCTTCCAAAGGTACTCTATTCTTAGAAGCTAGCAGTACTTACGTTGTTTCCCTTCTTATGGAACAATTGATGTTGAGGTTTCTTCTCTTATTCTTATGTTATGAGTGTTGTTGGTACTTCCTGATTCTTATAAGACTCTTGATGAAGAGTTATTCCTAATAACGTGTACGGAGAATATCGACCTTACGTCACTCCGGAAGGTTCAGAAAATGATTCAAATGAGTCCTACATACATTATATATATGTATCTATTTTAACCGAGTCGCGCTATAGTCAGCCGAGTATTGCACCTATTGTGCAACCACTGATCAGTTGGGTTTACCAAGCTCCACGTGGCTGGGTGCGATACTTTTGAGCCTTATAATGGCTGGCTACATTTTTACTGAGTCCTATTTGAGGTCGGGTACAATATGATGATGATGATGCTCACAGAGGAAAATGTTTTTAAAAGTTTATGTATATATATGTATTATGCATTTCATATCAGTAGCCCACAGAGGCCCTCAGATGTTACAAGTTGTATTTCCTCTATCTCACTTTACATTACTATTCTTGGTTATGCTGTCCTGCCTTACATACTCAGTACTTTATTTGTACTGATATCCCTTTTGCCTAGGGACGCTACATTTTATGCGTGCAGGTCCCGATTGATAGGTTGATAGTCCTCCAAGTAGGCTGTCAGCTCAACGAAAGTGTTGGTGCATTCCACTTGCTCCGGAGTTGCCTATTTGGTCAGTATGCATTGGATAGGTATTGATTTGCATGGCGGGGCCCTCTCCCGATCTTTATGGTTTTATGTACTCTTAGAGGCTTGTAGACAGATGTCATGTGTATGGATACTTATATGGCCTTGTTGGCCTATGTTTTGAGTTTACAAATGGTCATGTCAGCCTTATAGCCCGTATGTCTCATGTATAAGTTTGTATATCATGTTGGGTTATCATATATTGAGTGTTGATGGGTTTTCTAGCTCATTTATCCATGATAGTATGATAAGAAAGATACACTATGTTGGTACTCGGTTGAGTAAGGCACCGGGTGCCTATCGCGGTCCTTCAATTTGGGTTGTGACAAACTTGGTATCCGAGCTGTTCTATCCTAGGGAGTCTACAAGCCGTGTCTAGTAGAGTCTTGTTTATGGATGTGTCATGCACCACACTTATAAGCAGGAGGTTACATGGAATTTAGGACTGTTATTCTTTCTTCTTACTCTAGATCATGTGGTAGAGCTCAGTTGTAAGAATTCAAGTTCCCAACTCCTATTTTATTCATAACAAGATGATACCTATATCCAGAAAGATGGTTGGTAAAATATATGTCTATGGAAGAGTTGAGTCAAAGGAACTCGACTTTGCATCATGCTTATGATAAGTAAATGTGAGGTCTTCAGTGGATCATGCGTATATTGAAAGGTGTAAGCCTCTTGATAAGGAGTCTTGAGGAAAGAATACCTATCCACCTTAATGGTGAAAGATAATGAAAGATTCAAAAGATAAATACAAGTTTCAACAAGCAAAAGAAGCAAGATGAATAAGAGTATAAGGCCGCCAGTTAATGAAGGTTCAGTATTTACAATTTAGGAAGAGAAATAGTTAGAGTAACCAAAAATTGTGGATTGATTGTTATCATTAGCTAACATTTCTAAAGGGTAGTGCAAATGTGGTAATAGATCTCCTTGTGAGACACCCAGATGGTGAACTCTAGAATAGTGCAATTAGATATAAATACTAAAATATTCAGAAATTTTGGAAGATAGGCAGTGGAACCCTAAAAGGGATAAATATTTACCTTAGTATGGCTCACACCCCTATAGAGAGAGAGAGAGAGAGAGAGAGAGAGAGAGAGAGAGAGAGAGAGAGAGAGAGAGAGAGAGAATTTTAGGCATCCCGAACAGCCAGTGAGATGAAGCAAGGGGAGCTAAAAGTGAAAGAATATTTTGTTGAAGTTTTCAGAATAAAGTGATAGATAAAAATATTAGTCGGAGAATAAGAAGAGAGTAAATGAAATATTATGAGTAAGATGTGATAAATGGGTGATAATAGTAAATCAAAACATGACAGGATGATAGAGTCTACAGTCAAGTGAAGGGAAAGACAAGAGGTGAGGCCTTGACACAATGCAAGAGTATAAGACATAAAGTCATATCCCCATTTCAAGAAATGAGTTGGTGACTCCGACGTGATTACCAGAAGGAAAAGGTAGACCCCAAAGCAATAGAAATAAGTATGTGCCGGTGAACAAGATAAACTAAACATGAATTGGGGATCAAATGATTTGATAATAGTCGGCATCATAAGACTTTTAGAGATTGCATTCCGGCGTTAATAGAATGGAGAACAGAAGAATAACCTTTAAAGGTCATTTAGTAAGATGCTTCCCTAGAGCAAGCACTGTGAGCAGAGTTAAGCTTAAGGGAATAAGTATGCCAGTTATTCTAGGTGTTACCCTTGTGCATAAGGAATTCAGTTATGCCTAGTACAGAAGGGTTACCATAAGGTGAGTAAGGGTCATTGATGATGTGAAAACACGCCAAAGATGAAGAGGTAACTATAGAATGGTAAAGGAAGAATGTGGTAAAAAAAGGAGAAAGGGATGAGGTTGCCTTTATTCAGATCCTACAGATATGCCGCGACTCCAGAAAGTTATGCAAGCATGACATCGAAGAAAGGCAGTAAGAGCTCTCGGCCAGGATGTTATTGATAAATAAATGCGAATGAACATGTAACGACCCGGCCGGTCATTTTTGGAATTTACGCCCCGATCCCCCATTAACTTCTTTCCCTAAGTTCATTTCTGCTATTTTGGTTTGCCGGGACGTTCGGTATTAGGATTCGGAGTGTTTTGGGACACTTAGTCCCTAAATGAGAGCTTAAGAGTTGAAAAATGGTCCGTATTCGAAACAGTGTGAAGACAACCTCGGAATGGGAATTCGATTGTTCCGTTAGCTCCATTAGGTGATTTCGGGTTTAGGAGCATGTTCGGAATGTAATTTGGAGGTCCGTAGCTCATTTAGGCTTGAAATGCCGAAGTTTGAATTTTTAAAGTTCCGGTCCGATAGTGATTTTTTGATCCGAGGGTCGGATTTGAATTTTGAAAGTTGATGTAGCTCCGTCATGTCATTTGGGATGTTTTTGCAAAATTTTAGGTCATTCGGGCGAGGTTTGGTTAGGTTTTTTATCGAAAGCGTATATTGATAGAATTTGAAGTTCTTAGGCTTGAATCCTTGATTTAATCGGGTTTCGGTGTTGTTTGAGGTGTTTTGAGGATTGATACCAGTTTGAATATGGTATAAGGTGGTATTGGTGCTTTTGGTTGAGGTTCAGGGGGCCTCAGGATGATTTCGGATGCTCAACGGGCAAAGTTTGGAATTAGAAGGAAAAAGTTGCAGCAGGCTTCTGGTATTTTCGCTTCTGCGGTCCTGGAGGCGCAGAAGCAGAGTCGCATCAGCGGCTACTTCACCGCATAAGTGGCCATCTTTCCGCATAAGTGGAATTTCCCCATCCCAGGAGAACTGCAGAAGCGGTCTCCTTCCCGCGTAAACAGAACCGCAGAAGCGGTCCCTGGGCCGCAAAAGCGGAAACCACTGGTCTGATAAGGTTTAATCCGAGGGCTTATTTCAAAGTTAGAAAAATCAATTGAGAGCTCGGGAGGAGGCGATTTTGAGTGGATTTTGAAGAGAAGATCATTGGGTAACGTTGCTTTGATCCTTCTAGTTACATTCCATCATTTCCTAGCTCAATTAACCATTAGAATTCAAATTCAAGGTCTAAAATTTAGAAAAATGGGTGAAACTTCTTAGACTTAATTTTGTGATTTTGAGTGGGCATTTGACCTTTGATTTGGGAGATTTTTATATGGTTAGACTCGTGAGAGTATGAGGGTTCTGAAAATGTGAAAATTATTCGATTCCGAGACGTTGGCTGGAGGGGTGTTTTGGTCATTTTACCTATTTCACGCCCTAGCTTTAATTTCAATAGTGGAATCAGTTGTTTACAATATTATTTACGATTTGTGGTTGAATTGAATAGATTTGGGCTATTTGGAGTCGGATACTCGTGGCAAGGGCATCGTTCCCTAGTTGATTTCGCACCGGTTCGAGCTAAGTGGCTTGCCTAACTTTGTGTGGGGGACTTCGTCCCTTAGGATGTGATAATTGGTAATTGAATGCCTTGTACGTGAGGTGATGAGCGCGTACTTGAGATAATTGTTGAAATCCAGATATTTACTTAAATACTTAAATTGGATTTTCTTTCATATTTGCTTTACCTTACTTGCTATTATAGCTTGTGCTAGCGTAGAAGAGCATGTTTAATTGATCCAAGTTGCCTATTTGTTTAAATTGTCTTAACTGTGATTACGTGGAGCATGTAAGCCAGTATTATTTGTTGCCTTGTATTGTTGCACTTCCATTTCTGAATATTTCTCTGATGTTGGTTGCGCATTTACTTTGGGACTACGGGTTTGATTCCCGGGAGATCCCCCTGCATTTTTACTTTGGGACTACGGGTTTGATTCCCAGGAGATCCCCCTGCACTTTTATTTTGGGACTATGGGACGGTATCCCGAGAGATCCCCCTGCACTTTTATTTTGGGACTACGGGACGGTATCCCGGGAGATCCCCTGCACATTGATAATTTGGACTACGGGACGGTATCCTGGGAGATCCTTGATATTGATATGAGGATTAGACTACGGGACGGTATCTCGGGAGATCCATTGGACAACTGAGAGAAGGGCTACAGGACGGTATCCTGGGAGACCCTCGTCGGTATTCTTGTAATTTAGCTGTATTTACTCTGTGTTCCTATTTTGTCTTGCAGTATTATATTTCATTGAACTGTCGTACCACACTGCTGTGTTCATTAGTTTTCATCAGACTTCTACACTGTTAATATTTTGCTATCTTCTTGTTTCTGCCTCAGTAGGGCCCTGACCTTTCTTCGTCACTACACAACCGAGGTTAGGCTTTGCACTTACTGAGTACCGCTGTGGTGTACTCACGCCTCTTCTGCGCATGTTTTTTATGTGCAGATCCAGGTACCGTTACGCAGGCGCATTATCAGCAGCTGCGGGGAGCATTTCGGAGACTTGAGGTATATCTGCCGCGTCCGCAGACTTGAGAGTCTCCCTCTCACTCTACCCTTTAGTTAGCTAGATGCTATTTTGTTCCTCCTTTTTATAGACTTTCCGGATGATTAGAGCAGTGTTATGTGTTATTCTTAGCCTGTGTTGCCCGTGGGTTTCCGGGTCTTGGGGATAGTTTCATAACTTTTAAAGTGTTAAAGTTTATGTTCCAGGCGGCAACCGTATACATTATTCCTGTTATTTAGTTTTGATTATAAATTCCGCAAATGTTATTACTTCCGCAATTTGTTAGGCTTACCGGGTCGCGAAGACTAGGTGCCGTCATGACGTGTTCACAATTGGTGAACTAGGGTCGTGACAGAACACTTGATACATAAGGAGCCAGCGTGGTAGGTAACTTAAGACCAAGTAAATTACCAAAAAGAGATTACACGGAGTATAGATATGAGAATGGACCAACTAGCAGTTTGTAGTTGATTCAGGAAGAGCCCAGTTACGGCTAAATAAGAGGTTATAAGCAAATCAACATATCATGCAAGATAAATGTAGTGAATCCTAATATTGAATTCAGTCTCGCAGATATGACGTCATACCCCTTGAGAAATGCTCAGATAGGAGTTGGGGTATTTCAAGGTATTGTATAAGTGTTACGGAAATAATGGAGAGTGCCACTAAGAAGACAATCAAAACCTGAGTTTAGAAGTAACCCTACGAGTACAAGGGTACATAGGTATGTAACTAAGGATGTTTGTAGGTGAGTAAGAATAGAAAATTCCTTCATGTACACAATATAACAAGATCACAACTTTACAAGATCCAGAAGGTTTCCTAAGTACTACCACGAAAGACTAGCTGAGGAAATAAAGAAGAAGGCTTCAACCTATATATAGTAACTCGAAGGAGAAATTGTCATGTAAAAGCAGTCTCACAACAAATGAAAGGTAATATTTGAGACCATATGAGTTGCACAAGTATTCCGACATGTGTGGGAACTAAGATAAGCTAAGTATGCACGCAATAAGGGGGAAAAAGACCAGGAAAAGTAAAAGCTTTCGTTTTAAAAAAACTAAGAAGGAACAAAAGGAATCATTCGATCAATGATCCAGAGTTAGCTACGTTATGAGCGCACTTAAGATTTCGGAATATCATCCATGCAGCATATATATTGACAATCATACAACCGTAGAAGGCTCTGGTATAAGTTAAAGAAAAGATTAAGCCCATGAAAACAAGAACAACAGATGGTATCTCTAAGTTATACAAAGCTCACTATAGCATGAGTGAACTCAAAGGAGTCTAAGACTAATAGCATTTAGAAGAGATGGAATGCTGCCCTGGTAATAGAATAAGGGTGTAATTGTGATAGATAAAGAATGGCGTTTGGGCCTTCGATTGAGTAACGATCTGACGAAGAAAATAAAGGGATATCATGAATTGGACAGGATTAAAATACCCACGCAAGGTGAATCAACAATGGATGGATAAAAGTTATAAAGTATGAGATGAGATTAGGCCGTTATTGTTAAGATGAACAGTAATGTGAAAGCATTAAAGGACATATATTTATACATATTGGATAAGTAATAAAAGTAACCTGGAATTTGGTAGCATACCTCAATAACAAGAAATCGTGGTAAGAATTATGGTATGGTATGACCTACTTAGATGCGGTAATGTCATATGAATGGATAGTCAGGTCTATAAAATAAGATATAGCAATATTCGTAAGTTCAACAAAGTACCGAGCGAAGAACTTCAATATACCCATAGATGCCCAGAGGGACAAAATATCAAGCTCTGTATATGTTTGCAACGTGAGACCTAGAGATTGGCTAAAAGCTGGAGAGAAAAAAGGAGAGAAGAATCGCAAAGGCGCATATACAATGAAAAAGTCGTACTGGCTGCATGACGAAAGGTAGCAACAGTTATGAGATTGGAGGGGGTCTGACCACAAGTCGTGGTATGAGAAAGAGGACTAAAGGGAGGAATACCCTAGACTTTGGATTTATTCAAAGAATAGTTACCTACATGGCTAGAAGAGTATTAAAGTGTTCGCAAGAGCTATGGGTTATGAGAATGATAATTGCATAAGTCAACATTCGAGGACGAATGTTCCGG